>VDFB02143151.1:0-25822 GCA_007258455.2 Sequoia sempervirens | reverse complement strand
CTCTCATCTTCAAAAATTTGCATCTAGATATATTATCTTGGTAGACATCTTATATAAGTGGTCCTTTGATGGCCTTTTGCTTAGATGTCTTAAACAATCCAAAATCCCTATAGCACTTGAACAAGCTCATGCAAGTGCTTGTGGGGGGAATTTTGGAGGAAGAACATTAGTTCAAAAGCTAATTTACATAGGATATTATTGGAATAACATGGAACACAATTTCTTTGAATAAATTAAGAAATGTCATAAGTGTCAAGAGCATCAAAACTTAATGCATGCTCTTGCCTCTGAGCTTCATGCTCAAGTTCCTATTTGGCCATTCTTGGTATGGGGTTTGGATATTATTGGAAAAATGTCTCCACCTTCATCCATAGAACATATGTTTACAATCACAACAATAGATTATTTCATGAAATTGGTAGAAGTTATTCCCTTGTGTTCAACAATAGGGTATGTGTAGGATCATGATGGGCCAAAAAGTGGCAATATGTAAGTGATATGATGGCCCATGTGGCTAATGATTTTATTTTTACCCAAAATTGATGAAACAAAAAGGGTTTTTAAGGGAGATTCTCATATTTCCACCAATATAAATTATGATTTTCTTTGAATTTAATAAATAATTATTATTAATTTTTTATTTGAATTATGACTAAAGTTCTCATTGATAGGCTGATTGAAAAACATCTATAGCTTTCAAACGGTATCACATTTTTTGAATCCAAAACATCCATCACGTTCTATGCTTCATATACTATAGAATTAAAAAAAATAAAAATTGAATTTCATGAAGTTTTGACCAAGTTAAGGTGGTTAGACTACAAATTTTTATATTTTTTAAGAGTTGTAATAAAAAAATCATAATTAATTATTTACTTGGAAAAAAATTACAAAAAAATATGCATCACATCTAGATATGAGTCCTCTACTTATATCTAAAATCTTATAAAAAAATATTATCATTTTATTGTGGTTAGGGTGGTCAGACAAACATATAGTTATTATTTTTTTCCTTGAAATTTAAGTACTATTGCATTCAAATTTCAAAATTTCACTAAATAGATTTTAATTTTTTTAAAATAAACCTAGTAGTTTAGAAACTACATTCAATTTTCTACAGATTCTATTCTTACATATTTTTGAAGTAATATAGATAACTTATTCAATTTTTTATGTCAAGTTGCCTAACTTTTCTTTTTCTAATTTTTTTTCCACTTAAGGGCCCATTTTTTCCATGATGATCCTGCACATACCCAATAGCTGATGTAATATGTTGCTTCATATTGGAACACATTATTGCTTATTTTGGACTTCCTTCCTCATTAGCTTTAGACAATGGAACACCATTTAAGAATAGTGATGTGAAGAAGTTCTTGGAGACGTTTAATATACAACATCAATTCTCAATGCCTTACTAGCTGTAATCTAACAGACAAGCTGAATCAAATAATAAAACTCTTGAGAAAAGCCTAAGAAAAATAATGAACAAACATAATAAAGACTAGAATATGCAATTAACATACGCATTATGAGCTTATCGTACTAGTATCAGAACTCCAATAGGAAACACATCATATAACCTTGTTTATGGTGTCAAGGCAATTATGCCCTTAGAGTTAGAGATCCCCTCCTTGAGAATTGCTCTTCAAGGGAATCAACTTGAAATGCTCGATGAAAGGTACATCAACGCCCTCAAATATCTTTAATATTATCATAATAAAATGCAATATTTAGTTATAACGATCATGTCATCCTGCATTCATTTAACAAGGGTTATTTGGTGCTATACAAGAATTAGCAAAATGTCAATGCTAACCCAATAGAGAAAGGAACATTTAGCCCTAATTGGTTAGGACCTTATGTAGTTCAAGAGAGCTATAGGTTTGGAGCATACCTAATATCTGAAATAGATGGTACACCCCTTCGGGAACCTATTAATGTTGCACATTTGCATGGGTAGTACACCTAGCCTTCTAAATAGTGTGATTTTTTAAGCAACCTTATTAGATTTAATGAATAGTGTGTCATTGTCTCTTGTGCTCGCTTCATTCTTGGCACATAGTCCTTTGTGTCTTGAGTTTTCGAGTAGTGGGTCCAATGTGGTTTTGGATTTTTACTTTAGGTATCATGCTATTCAGAACTTATGGTGTATGATAAATGTTACATTAAATCCTTATTGGTATTTAATGTTTTACAATTAAATCATAAGTGCATTTAATTTAGCATAACATACTACATCATAAATTTAAGAAAGATTAAGAAAAGACATGTTAGATCATGGAGATATTTATTGAATAGTCTAATAGAGATTATTTAATAAATCACATTACCATCTAACACATAAACACAAAATTCAAGCATACTCGTGTATATATATATCAAAAAATTTAATACATATCATCACTAGTACAATGGCACTATGGCATATAACGGCTAGATCCCTCGAGATGTGGTGTTTGTTCCCATCCATAGATAGTTGTGTGTGATCAAGATCTACTCATGCTAGTCATTTGTTACATAGTTTGTAGTGACCACATAACTCACCCTTGCATATCAGTGCCTCCACACACTCTCGCTCTATGTGGTCAATTTTAGCCTAGATTCTAGCATTCTCTCTACAGGCACTCAACCTTTGACTGTAAGATAGCATCTCTCTCAGATTGTCAAGCTACTTAAGCCTCCTCCAACTCTACTACCAATGTTGATATTTTACCCTCTTCCTAATCAATGCATCTACATTCAATGACATATGCTCCCTTGAGCCTCACATAAGGCTCAAACAGATCCATGTACTCCACCATGAAAGGTGGGGGAATGTACTCTATGTTGTAGTCTCATTTGCAAGAAGGGGTGACACTATCTTTGTAGCTACATGTCAGAAGAGATCCTTGAGATCTATCATGAGCCCTACAAGACATAAATCATAAGAATATAAGCAGTATACATCATCATAATATATATACATATACATGAGCATGATATACATAAAAACATAAAGTATAATAATGATAAATATCATCACCTTGGTTTGTAGCATGATCTATAGGAATCTTGAATGACCTACTACTCTCCTTGTGCTCTCGAATACTCACATGTGTAGACTGTCACTTCGTAACCCATGTGGGAATTGTATCTCTCCACTCAAGTCTAAGAGGATTAGCCTCACCTCTGTCACTATCCTCACTCATCAACTAGCTCTATTAGTCTCTTATCTCCTTGTCATCCTACTCATCCTCATAGTCACTACCCTCCTCTAACTCCCCATCTCCTTCTAGGAATAGATCTGTTGGATCTACCCTTCTACCTAACTCTTTGTCCTCCTCCCCTAGATATGGTAAAGGTCATGTGAAGCCCATAGGATAGTCCATAGGAAAGATAGCTCCTGGCTAAGCCACCTCCCACCACTTGTACTCCTATTTCATGTTGATGTAGTCTGCATTAGAGACTAGGGGCATGTCTATATCCTCCTCCTCTACATTGCTCAAGATGACATCATCTTCTATTAGTTGTTTAAGGTCCCCTAGTCTATGGGTGCTCCATACTAACTGTCTATATAAATCCTGTAGCTTTGGTCATCATTGTACCTAATTGAAATGTCGCATGACATGATCATAGTAGAAGGGTCTCACTACATGATCATGTCATCCTAGTAAAATCTTATCTATCTACATCTGCCTCAGGTGTCCTGTTGTGTCTGGTGAGAATAACTCCATCAAATATGGTCTCCATACAATTTCCTCCTCACTCAGTCATTCAAATCTAATCCTCCAAAATAGTACATCACTATGCTACCATGCCTACCTAAGGGGATAATTGAAGGTTCATGGATATCTCACCACTATGGAAATTGGGAATCTTGTAGGCCTAGTGTAGGTAATGTGCTCTAGGATCCAAGTCTTTAATAAGGTGTAGTGTAGCATGCTATGTAGCTCTCTATAAGTAAACCAACCCAAGTCATAGTACAAGTGTGCTAGTATGCTCTAAACCCATGCATAGATGGCATGGTAGTGCTCCATGTCTCGAATCATGTGCACTAGCCCCCCCTCCAAATGTGCTCCACAGCCATTGGGGACTAGTAACAACACTACTATGAAAATAATAATATGTCTCACTAGTGGTGAATGTGCATGAAAAAGCCATGACAGCTCAATGTGTGGTCCCATGATCCTATAGAACACCAATTTTCCTAGGAAATACTCAATGTGATTGTATCTCCTTAAAGCTCCTATCCTGTGCTAGGAATACCCTCTCTCCTCAGATAGGCACTCACAGTATGCGGTGCATGTCCTATAAGGTGATTGTCATCTCTCTTGTCAGTAGATGGAAGGTGTAGGTGTCTGCGTCCCATCTCTCTGCTAGCTCCATCAACATGGCATCATGATACCACATAGCTAGCAAGAGATAGGCCCAGTAGAGACCCATCTCCTAGAGGATTTGCACATCCTCCTTAGGTATTTGATTAGCAAGCTATCAAAGTCAACTAAATGTACAACCACTCAAGTGTTGGCGTGGGTAGAATGCAATCTTAAAATATTAAAAGAAGAAAAAAATCATTTAAAACATCTTAAAATCTTAAATTTGTGCCTTAATGGCCATAAAGTGTCCTAAAGTGATCACTCTAGGATATATTAATTAAGGATTTTAGACACTTTATTCCTTAACTAGGATACTTTTTGACAAAGTGGGAAACTTTGCAACAAAGTGGGACACTTTGTGACAATCTAAAAACTGAAAGAAAAACCCTCCCTAGCCTATAAATTCATCTAAAAATTTCATAAAACATTAAAAAAAAATTATTAAATCAAAGTATAGAAAGGAAAAATCCACTCATAATATACTGTAGCTCACCCCATATGACCACCTCCTATAGAAGCTTGATCCGTGGATGGGTGGATGGACGTCTGCTTGCCATGGTGGCTCACTCTACTCCAAGCTCACTCTACAAAAGGTAAAAGATAAAATGAATGTAATTTACCTTCTCTTTTACCCTTTTATATGCATGCATTTTTAGGTCACTTTTTGTTAAAAGAAAACAAGTTCCTTTCATTTAAACTAACATATTTGGAGCTAGAAAACTTTGTTTTCAATGACGTTTGTTATGTTTGAATAGTGGTTCCACTCCTCTTCACATCAAATGTCTATCATTAGGTAACAGGTACTTGCAAATGCCCTATGATGGTCTTGCCTAATCGATGTGGTTAGATTGTTACCTTAATTCCACCTCCATAAAGCAAGTAGAATCAAGGGGGTATACATCTACCCTCGAATGTAATTTTCTAGGAAAATTAGGTAAGAGGATTACTTTTGAGCTACTAACAAATTTGTGATATAGGATGCAGCTCCCAACATTGAGGTTTTGTAGGTAACAATAGTGGGGGCTTCATTCTCCCTAACAAATCCATATGAATATCCTTTTATAAAGTTACTTGTTGAAGTACTTTGGTTTGCATATGCACATAGTGTCGTATGGGCACTAAAGTGGGGTCTAAATTTAGTGTAGAAAAATGCATACCTTTGCATTTTCACACTTAATTTGGACCTATTTTGGCACCCCTTGCATTAAAATCCTTTAGGTCACTTATTATAGGCCCCTAAGACCCCTTTTAATGCATCCCAAGGCATATTTCAATTTTAAATCTTACCAAAATCCATAAACAACTATTAATCTTTGTTTAGCCACCTTTCAAAGTTGCAATTTAAGCCTTGTGGGACCAAGACGCCACCTAGGGCATCTTAGTCTTGGGGTATGTGTAGGATCATGATGGGCCATAAAGTGGTGATATGATGGGTATGTGGCTAGCAACCTTTTTTTACCCAAAATTGATGAAACAAAAAGGGTTTTTAAAGGAGATTCTCATCTTTCCACCAATATAAATTATGCTTTAATATGAATCTAATAAATAATTATTATTCATTTTCTATTTGAATTACGACTAAATTCCTAATTGATAGGCTAATTGAAAAACATCTATAACTTTCAAACAGTATCACATTTTTTGAATCTGAAACGTGTGTCACATTCTATGCTTTGCATACTATAAGATTAAAAAAAGAGAGAATTTCATGAAGTTTTAACCAAGTTAAGGTGGTCAGACATACAAGTTTTTTATATTTTTTAAAAGTTGTAATAAAAAAAATCATAATTAATTATTTACTTGGAAAAAAATTACAAAAAAATATGCATCACATCAGGACATGAGTCCTCTAATTATATCTAAAATATTATTAAAAATATTATCATTTTATTGTGGTTAGGGTGGTCAGATAGACACCTACTTCTTTTTTTCCCTAAAATTTAAGTATTACTACAATGAAATTTCAAATTTTCACCAAATAAAAAAACCTTGTAGTTTAGAAACTACATTCAATTTGCTACAGTTTCTATTTGTACATATTTTTGAAATAATATAGATAACTTATTCAAATTTTTACATCAAGTTGCCTAACTTTAATTTTTCTATATTTTTTGCCACTTTAGGTCCTATTTTTACCATGATGATCCAACACATACTCCTCAAATGCTTAGTTTTCAAGAATAAAGAGTGAGAAATGAAAATATTTCAATTTATTTGGCATTTTGTTGGCCTTTGGGATCTACTAATCGGGTTATTAGATAGGATTTCCTATAAAGGTAACATTCACACCCCATTTGTCACATAATAGACATATGTTGAAAGAAGCAAGTGTTAATTTGAAGAAAGTGAAGAAGAGTTTCAAGTCTTGGAGAAGCCTTCTAGTGTTTTTGCAGGTTTTTCAAGTCCATTTTGAAGTCAAGATCTAGTATTTCCAAAGTTTAATAATGGATACCTACTGAGGATCATGAGAGATTCTAGGTTGGAGATGCAACTAGCCATTCTTCCAAGCCTAAGGACTTGTTTCTTGATTGATTCCATCTTCTATCAAGTTATTCTATTTTCTTCCTAAGGAAGGTACATTTCATGTTTATAGCCTATTAGGGTGATTAGAGATCTACTTTATAGGTCATTTTCATTTGCATTTTAGGAATTATATTCTAACACACTTGAATAAGGTTTCTCCATGTTCTAGGTTGCATAATCATATAAACACTTAAGATTAGGGCACACACACATTTCTATTTTTAGATCTATGCTTTTTCATCAAGGTTTAATTAATAAACAAGGGGCTTGACCAAGGCAAACCCCCATAAACAATAAATCCAATTTCTTTTGTTTTACAGTTCATTTTATAGGTTCAGATCTGGAAACTTGGTGAAGAAGGAGGTTTAGACCATGAATCTTGGGATCACACTCAGAAATTTCATAAATTCATATTCGGACTAAGAAAACAGTAAGGGCATCTTAGTCCTCTAGGTGGAATTTTATAGAGATTATTTTGGATCCTATTCTGACATCCAAAGATTCAACATCTGCCCCAAAAAATAGTAGTGAAACTAAGACAACAGTAAGGGTTCCTTTTTCCTCCATAGTGTATTTTGGTAGCTTTTTTTCTTTTTCAAAATCCTCACAATATCTCCAAACTTCCCAAGTACATACATCCTAACTCCATGTTGCATAATTTCATTGTTTACATCCTTCATTTAGCTTGCATTGTTAGATTTTGTGAGTTGAATACTTGTTTGTCTTTTCCAAGCATTTGCTTGGTAGTGAACCCCTACAAGCTAAAAAAGGCCCCTCTAGGTATTCCTTATTGTGAATTGACTCACCTTGTGGGCTTGATAGTCAATCCAATTAGGACTCCTAGGAAATTATTGAATGATTGTGGGAGAAGAGTGGCACCCTTACCCTTTTCACAACGAATCACTAATGTACCATAAAATCTCAAATTTCACCTTGCTTAAACCCCCCTTAAAGATTGCATAACAAAACTTGTTGATTAGAAAACATATATACATTCTTGAGAAGAACTACCTTGAAGCAACAAATCCTTAATTAGATGGAACTACATCAAGTTGCCTCATGACCCTCAAAAGGATGTAGCTTTGAGCTAAATTTTTTAGTTCTTGGACTACCATTTTCTTGAAATATTCAATCACTAATTCTTGAATTATTTAACAATAACCCATATTGAACTATGAAAAAGCTCCATCAAGTTGTCAAATGATCCTTCTAACATGGTATAATTCTTGATCACAATCTCATAAACTTGTTGGACAATAATCCATATTGATTTCAATACCAAATTCCTTACCTGTCTCCAAAAATTATACTTCATAATATATGCATTTTTTAAATCCATGACCATCAACAAATAAAACAAGAAAGAAGAAAAAAATATTCTCACATGCAAAGCACCATCTCAAAGTGAGAAGCTAACTTGAGATGACATAAATTTTCCTTCCTCTGATGTCACCAACCTCTAATGTGATGGCTCAAAGTACTAATCCATTTTGAGTAATATTAGCAAAATCATCATCTAGTGAATCTTCATCCTCATCCTCAATACAAACTAAGTTACTTTCATTTGTTTGATCTTTAATATTTTCAAAAGAACATCTCTAGCTCAATTTTTACAAGACCAAGCTATGTGACCTTTTTCTTATAGTAAAAACTTTTAATTTCCCCAGTATTTTTACCTATCATTTTATTATGGCTTCGAGAATATATTACATCCTCTAGAACTGAAAATTGCCTTCTATATCTTTAGGATATTTTCTCTTTTCCTCCACTAAAAACGATGAAATCATATCTTCTAACTTTTGAGAAGTTATTTGAGTGAGTGCAAAAATAACTATTATATTTTGAAGTCAAACTATTTGACAATATAGCTCTAGCATTGTCATCATCTACTAGAGCCTTGACTTCTGACAATTATCTAATGAGAGACCTCACATTTCTTATGTGATTTGAAATTGTGATTTTGTCTTCCATTTTGAACCTAGATAATAGAAGTTTTAGGGAAAAATTTAATTAAGTTCTTTTTCTCCAAACAATTTATTTAAATCATCATAAATTTTGTTGATGATTTGTCTAAATCTATGTGATGTAATTCAATTCCCTAAAGAGCAAGATCAATAATAATCTTGGATTTATCATATCTACTATTCAAATCTAATAACTTATTGGCATCGGTAGGTGGATTTTCTTTTCAACTTTCTATTCCCCTTAAATTTGTATTCATTAGTTACATTTGAATTCTTATTGTCCAAGTATTAAAATTAAATCCATAATATTTGTCTAAAACAATCTCCATAATGCTATATCACCTTTAAATCAATCTTTGACATACAATATCTCTTATATCACCATTAAACTCAAAATCCCAACTTAAACTTCACATAAATACTCCACATAACTCTACATATGAAAATTTTCACACATAACACAAGATACCATCAAGTGCAACAAATTCCATATTTTCAATTATTTATTTATACACTAAGCATAATAGCAAATTTGTAATCACCTAGATTGATAATTCCTAAATGATAAGAAGGAATATATACTAAAGAAAATAACTCTCTCTTGTACTAACAATAAGTATTCTAATAAATCCTCTACAAATGCTTTCAAGCATAACGTCGTAGCATATCCTTACAATCTACTTTTCCTAGCTCGCCAATTCTAAGCTGTTATGTAATGATTTTATTTTTATTTTTATTGTTTCTTCACTTATAATGAAAAAACTAATTGAATAAAACATACCACATATGATTGGGTATAGAAAGTCTCAACAATGCACTCATCAACTATATCTTCTACATCAAGAGCAATATCTATCACTTTCAATCACCATTGTTTCATAGAAGTATTAAGTGCACTTTGATCTATATAGCTTGTAGATAACTAGACATATATGTGGACTCCCTTTGCAACAATTAAAAGTCTTCTTGGAAGTGGATAACTAGAAATGCCTCATTCACTAAATGTTGCACAATAAGGGATGATGAAAGCATGACAAGGGGTGATGAAAATGGTCTATACAAATATGGACAACAAAATTAGATCATAATGGATAGGGATAGTGAAAATATGAATAGAAAGCATTTAAGGGAAGTTGTAGAGAAAGAGTATTAATAGGGATTAGAAATAAAAAATATATAAATATAAATTGATTAAATCCAATGATATAAAGATTTAAAAAAATGTCCTCTAAGAGCACTTAGAGATATCATTTGCACAATCAAAGCCAAAAATTTAGGGTGTGAATACTTTGGAAAATGGATTACAAGGATGAATGAATAGGGGGATTATCTATAAAAAAAATTAACTATTTATAATGTAGTTGAACATGAGAAACAAGGTTTGGGGTCATTAATGAAGTGCTCATTAATTTTAGTGTTAAAATTACTTGAATCACTTGTGTTGCTCAAGGGTTAAATGGGCATACAAATTTCCAAGAGGGCGCAAATGAAATTTAATGCTAAAGCTCCTAGACTCAGTGAGAAGAAAAAAGTGGTAAGAATAAGCTTCTATAAGGTAGTTTGACATAAACTTGGTTATCAAAGAATGGGATATCTTTGAAACAAGATAAGAACAAGGGTTATAAAAATATGAATGGGGTTAAACCAAAAAAAAAATATTAAGAGGGGTAAAGTTTGTTAGCATAGCAGTTATGTTTAATTATTAACTGTTATATTACATCATTGATTTAGTTACGAAATTGTAACTGTGCCCACCTTGTATAAATGTCTTCTGATTAATATGTTATAAAATAAAGTTATGTAAGTTAATTTATTTAGCCGATAGGCTATATTTTGTATAAATGTCTTCTAATTAATATGTTATAAAATAAAGTTATGTAAGTTAATTAGTCGATAGGCTATTATAGGTGAGAATTCAACCGGAAAAGTCTCACTGTCTGATGCCGGCTGAGACTATTCCTGGTTGGATTCTCACCTGAGACATGCCGTCCGCATGTTTTTCCCTGAAAAGGTGAGATATGACAACATGATTAATATTTTTACATGCAAGTTTTGCCCATTAAATATTTCCTGTTTGGAAGTCACTGTGTTCGCCCTCACCAAATTCCGGTATTTATTGTCCCCGCGTCAGCAGGCATGGCCATTCCTCCTGTTTTGGCGTCACCAAGTATGGCTGGGAGCCGTTCGCGCCATTCTACACCATTCCCTGGTCTGCGTGTGTTTCCTAGCATTTACAAAGTCACCTAAGCTTTGCGAGTTAATAAATGCAACCTGCTTTAAGATGGATTCGAAGTTTACTATTTTTGTGCGGCGAACAAGCAGTTGGGAAGGTGAACACGGAATCAAACTTGTCTGACAATTCCTGGCTGTGCATTCTGAGGTATGCAGACAAATGAACAAATCGCAGTTAAACTACTTTTAGTATTTGTTAGAATAAACAATACTTTCTCCCAGTTTCTCTGCTTACCATGAAGAAAATTAGAAACTTCATTTACTGAATAACCAGTTGCTACTGCAACTGAAATACATTAGAAAGTAGTTATGCTTTTTCTATTAATTTTTTGTGTGCATTTGGTATTTTCTGTAGCAGTTATTTTCTGCTCTGCTTTTGTGTTTTTATGTCTCTGCCTTTACCAGCATTAATCATGCAAACATTTTCCCAAATTTCCACCATGGTCATTTTTGCAGGTCTAAGCTGTAAATTTGTAGCCAATATCGTTCTTCTTCTTTGCCAAGAAGCCTACATTGTCCCAAAAAAACCAAAGGTGGCCAGCATGACCAACTTTCTCCTTTTGAGTTTTCCCCCATTTTGGCTTCATAGCCTTTTTATTTTTGTTCCTAATTGTGTGTTGTTTCTTTTATTTTGTTTGCCTGTCTCATTGTATGCTATTGTTCAAGGGCGCCATTCAATCATAGCTATGTTTCTTTCAAAGGAAATAAAAAGGTTGGTAACTTTTGTTTTTCTCCCACAGCTTAGATTTTCTAAATTTGGTTCAAAACGTGATTGTGCTTAGCTATGTATATTGTATTTATCGTATTTATTGTATATAGTATTTATTGTGTTTAGTCAACCCTCCGTATTCTGGTGCATCACCTTGAGCTAGCCTAACACCTTGCGTATGGAATGGTTGTTTGGGAGGTAGGTATGTTTAGATATTTAGTAGGGAACTGAATGGATACCAAACCTTCTTGTACTCAGATTAATGGCAACCATAATCTGCAGTGTCATGTTATGGTGGAATAAGCCAAACGAAGCTCTTCATTTGCTGCCTTGGTGTCTTCTCTATACAAAGATTTTGTGTATCTGCTGTGTCAGGGAGATAGGTAGCAAAGTCAATTTTATTTCAGACTACCCATCTGCTGAATCGCCTCCTTCAATAATCTGTCACTGTGCTGATTTCAAGGACAAATGCAGTCCTTATAAGATGTTACAAGGAGTGGATTTCACTGTTGAATTTATGGAAACCCATGACGTGATGAGAAGAGTCCTTATAATAATCATTTTCAATGTAATTGCTCTGCATACTTGCTTGATGAATGGAGCTTAACATCTGCAGATTTTCTGCCTTGAAAGTTTCTTAAGCCTCCCGTTAAATCCAATCTGTGCATAACCTGCAATTAGTACATTTCATGAGACCCCATTTCTATAATGCAATCTGTCTAACAGTTCGTATGCCTTGTTTAGGCGTCCACATACTTGCATACCCTCCATCAACATTTACTTGAAAGTTTCTAAAGCCTTTTTAGTAAATAAATATTAGGGAATACCACTTGGCATTGCTTAACGAACAACACCTTGCGCTAAAGCGTCACGCACTCACAAATCTTGAAAGATTTGTGGACACCTTTTGGCTGGAGATTTCAACCAACGTTTCTATAATGTACGTTCTTATTTTTTTTGTTCTATCTTTTGTTTTGAGTTTCTTTGGTTAGATACGTTGTTTTAGGGTTTTAAATTTATTTTTAAACTTGTAGTTTGGTTTTTAGGGTTTTGGTACGGTTATAGTTGAGTACAATTTTTGTTAGAATTTCCAAGCTTTTGCAGTTCGTATTAACCAAAAAGAGACCTTCACGAACGAATTTTGGAAAATAAACTTGTATTGATTTCAGGGTTTTAATGCAAACAATTTTAATTTTTTTCATTTAATTAAAGAGCTAACAGTTCGAAACAGAGGGCTACGTACAAAACAAATTTTGGAGAAATGATTTAGCTTTTTTTTTAGGGTTTCAGTACTATCAGACTTTGACTACTGTATATAGATGATTGTGTTTCGCCCGAGTTGTTAATTAGAACTAAGGTCAGTAGGTTTTCGAGTATCCATAAGACTTTCTTTTCATATTATTTTCTATTTGTGCTATTAATTGGTTTTTACTATTTTTGAACAGTTAATGCTTGAGTGGTGTCACTCTTTAGGTAAAAAATCCTCTTAAGAATAATGTGATATAAAGTAAATTGACCTGTACGGTGAAACTGTTTAGATAAAGTACACATTTGGTGTCATGGATGTTCTTTTTCCTTTCTCACATATACAGTTTCTCTAGATTCCTTTTTCCTAAAGTTATGAACTATATAAGCTTGAAGTGGCTGATAATAGATATTTAATGTTTTGAATTCTTTGGACAATTGGAAATAAATAGCACTTCTTATTATAAAATAGTAGAAATGGCAGTTGGATGGTTATTATAAAACAATATGATTTATAGTTATAACATTATTTTTGGAGAGTAATTTTATATTATAGTATTATATTGAAGTGATATAATATTTCTAGAATAAAACGAAAGTGATAATAAAATTACTATTGTAATAGGAGTTAATATTATTTTTAGTATAAAGAGGTTATTTTGAGAGTAAATGTTAATATTATTATTCATGGGTTAGTTATTTGATGTTAGTAAGGTAAAATTGAGATTAAAAATTGAAACTTATAACAAGGGTTAATTTGGGAGTTAATGTTAATATTATCTTTAATTGGTTAATTATTTCATATTATTATTTTTATTTAGATAGAAGTAATTTTAGTAAGGTAAATTGAGATTAAAAAAAATAATAAAAATAAAAATGTTGTTAAAAGTGAATATATTCCCGTGAAAATGGTAATCATTAAATGGTTTAAATTGTTGTCTAATATTAAATAATATTGATTAGATGGTCTAAACTCGGGTTAAACATTATCATCAGTATAAGCTTAATGATTTAGTTATAATGTTTAGATGAGATAATTAATAATATTACCAATGATTAAATTGGCACCTTTAAAGAGTATATGATGGCCATTTTTAAAGAGTTATATGTTGGGATAATATTATATACGAGAATGATAATATTATTTATGTTTAAATTGAGGTAAATAAAAAATAATAATAATAATGTAGGGTGGAAATGTGAATACTCAAGGGGTTTCACCCCATGTATAAAAAAATAAAATAAAATAAAATGTAAAATATTGGTATTAAGGAATATTTGAATTTTGAGTAAAATAATCGTATTATTGTAGAAAGAATTAATAATAATTATAGTGGTAAGATTTGTAAACTATAACTACAAAAAGGGTTGTATCGTAATGGGATACAATTAATGGTACACATTATATTTAGTAATATTTACATTTTTAATTATTAAATATTATTTAAATAAAATTTATGTAAATTTTTATGTCACAATTATATACATTTGTATCATTATATGCTTTGGTGTAATTTTGACAAATATATATGATACAAAATGTTGCTTTTGTGTAATAATCCTAACATAAAATTTACATTAACAAATGTTTTCTTTCATGATAAATCCATTAAAGAGTATCAAAACTCTAGAATTTTAACAAAATTGATTCCAAAATAATAGAAAAAAGACAATTTTTTATTCAGGTGCCACACAGTTCTAATGCAAATGATGTGAACATAATAAGGAATGTATTTCCTTTTATATATAACACCTACTCTATATTTTGACAAAATGTAACTAAAAACCTTGATATGTAGAAGCACATTATTAGAAGGTACAATAAATTGTTTAGAATCTGGAGACAGGTATTGAGATTGTCATTATTTAAATCTTCACAATTACACTCTTGATAACTTCTTCACACAGCCTTCACACAAATATAAATGAAATAATATGGAATTTCACTTTTATATAGCAAACTTAACATTTTTTTATTACAAACAACATAGTAATAAATTTAATAAAGAAGATAAAATAAAAAAATAAATTTATTTATTTATTTAAGAAAAAATAAAAACTATCTTTAATATTAATAATATATATGTAGTCTTTATTTTAATTAACTTCAATTCATGGAACTTAATATAACAAATACATTTTTTTAATAAATTCCAAAAAATAAATTATTATTAAAAAACAAATACATTTTTTAATATTAATAAATGCGGACATTATAATTTGACACTGTCAAAACAAATATAACGCATTAATAATAATAATAATAATAATAAAGTTCTACTTATTTATTTTTATTCTATTATATATATAATAAAAGACTGTTAAATAACTCTTCTATAGTTTCCCTATTTTTTATTGGATTAACTCAGCAAGGTAATAAAAAATTTGTAGTAATATTTTTTAATTTTGCTTTATTTTATTAGTCCATAGATTATATATAGTGTTAGATTTGACCTAGGAATAAGTTTCACACCTATGGCTCATATAGTTCAAATATACATCCTCTAATAATTATAGTTAAATTTATCTTGGTCCGGGAAAATTCATTGCTAACAATTTACCAGAAGAAAATTCACCACCATCAATTCACCGCCATGGAAAATTCATCAACAAAAAACTTACCGCCAAGTACAATTTACCGCCAACAATTCACCAATGTTTTTAAATATATATTACACAAGCTTTATGAATTGTGAATGATGAATTTTACTTGGCAATGATATTCATCTTGGCGGTGAGGTTTTTGTCAATGAATTTTCCATGGTGGTGAATTTTTCCTTCGGTGAATTGCTGCCTTGAATTTCGCGGATGCCAAATTTACCCATATGGAAGAGATAACAATATGTTTCAAGAGGAAATCAATTTATTTCTCATTCACACTATATATCTATTTTTCCCTCCATAAATTGATATTCATTATATTACATATAGCCAACACATCTTTCCAAATTTCCATTTTATTTACACATTACTATTTATTTAATAGAGTGTATATATATTAATGCTTAATAGGCATACATCTTGAAATATGTACATAATAATCTCTATCCAACTTTACGTATTTGAAAATTTAAATTTTGCTCGCATTTTCCACATTATATGACTTATATTATAAAAAAAACATTTTAGACTTATTGGAATATTTTATACACATCATTATGTCCTTTATTTTTCAAATTAATTTTGACAAATAATGGTTATAATTTGATGGCTTAAGGTAAATAGTATTATGGGAAATAGTGTACTTGGTTATAAATATTTGTTTGATGCTCACTTGGTAGGTGCCTTACAAATTTTAACCAAAGGGGCCTCCTTTAATATTTTCTATTGTGAAGATTGAATTCCTTGCCCTGCGTAGAGTACTTTCCCTTATTGTTTTTTCCCCCGACGAAGTCCCTCCATAGGAGTGCTTGACGTATATCAAGAGATTGGTTCATGGTTTTTGTCGAATGTTTACTTGATAGATTATTATATTCCTAAGTAGTATAGTGTGATTCATGGTGTTTAGATATGTGTGGAAAAATTAGGTAAATGAATGATGTTGATAAACTTTGAAAATGTTGAATTATTGGGTAGACAATTCTTCTCCCATTAATTACATCACTTTATATCCTCTATATTTCTTTTCATTGCAATGCATAATTTTATAGACCTTAAACTAACGCACTTTTCATGTTACAAAGATTAGGCTTACATGTGCTTGAATAAATGTGCTTTCTAAAAAAAAAGTAGTGGGTGGAATTTAATAATAGTTATGTATATAGATTTTGGATTTAATTGTCCTGCTTCCTTATAGTTAAAAGGAAAATAACATCATGAATATAATCGGAATTTTAATCTATATTTATATTTTTTGAACTTGATTATGCATATAAGCGAATTTGTATGTTTATTTATTGGTCTATGCTATTTTTAAAAAAATTGTAGTTTAATTTTAAATCTATTCCTTAGATAGAATAATAAAAAAAAATGCTATTTTTTATTTGTTGATCTAAGTACAAATATATGACTAATTCAACTAATAAAAGATCTCCCTTCATCAATTCCAAGCATGCTCGTAAAGATAATCATTATTTCATTTTACAAGCATTCCTTAGTGAAGATTTTGTTTCCATTATGGTTGTCATTTTCCCACCCCATTTCCAAATGTCCTTTTACAAATCGCACACATGCAACTTTTATTGTTATAAAATAATCAAAGTTGTTCCTATTAAAAAACTCACACCCACCAGTAGACGTTATCACGATATCTAGCAGCTCGTCTGAGGGAGACATTACAGGATCAAAAGCTAATGTTGCTCCTCCCTCACCTTTAGACTCTTCTTCTGTTATTTGGAGTGGCATCTACAAGAGCAATGTTGCAGTCCTCACAGAGAACATTGTGAGAGGTTGTGAAGAGACTATTGAAGATGCTAAAAAGACATGCGAAGAAGCCTTCCAAGTGGAAAACCATGACATCGAGATGGTGCAACAGGCAGTCCAAAAGTTCCATACAACTTATTTTGTTTTGGATGCGTATTGCGACTTCCTTCGAGCAATGAAATATGATGCATTGTATGGAATGGGAAATGGTACTAGGATTAAGGAAGATTTTCTAAAACTCCTAGCAGACATAAAGTAGATTGTAAATAGCTTGCTTAAGATAGCTACTTGTTTTTTGTGGTGTTGGGGACAATCGTTTTTCTTTTTGACAAAACATGACGACAGCAACTTATGATTTTTTGTGAAGATGGGGAGCATGCCTTCCCTCTTGATATAGAATGTATACAACGCCTACTAATCATCCAACCCCTTCTTTTTCCTAGCACAACAAGTAGTAAAACCTTATATCTGGTGTTGGAAAATCTATTGTGTAGTGGGAAGAATGTACAACTCCTTCCCCCCCACTCTACTACTTTTTCCTTTGGTCCTTTCCATTGTACATATGCATCAACCAATATGGCAATTGACTCGATGTTTCTACGTTTTACTTTTTTGTCTTCTTGACTTCATGTATCTTGAATCTATTCTAATTGAACTATACACATGTATCTTTGAGCTATTGCAATCAAAACTATACATATTCCATGTATGCAACTGACTAAAAATTAGTATAGCTAATAGTAAATTGCATAGAGAGTATCTATTTTTCCTTTCCTCGCTCCACATAATGAGGTAGATGTTCATAAAAAATGTGCATAACTAAATTTTTCCTAGCCGTGTTGCTACTTGCACCCATTTCAATTTAGTTGCTTGGCTCTTCTTTGGACTACTCGACTTTATCTACCAATAAGTTGCTATAGTTTGATGAAAGGGTTGTTCTATTGACTCCTTCGCACAAGCGCCTTACATCCAATACATTTGTGCAGGATTCTCTCCTTGCCTTGCACCATGGCAAGCTTGTTGACTCCAGATGCAATTAGATTGATGCATGGAGGAAATGTCACTTTGGAACCTCATGTCCAAGTCATAGCTATCTCAAGTTTTGGCTTTGAATATACACACAACAATCGATATAGGTTGGAAATCTCTAATGGTGTGCACAAGTAGAAAGCATCATTACCAACTAAGTATAACTCCTACATAGAATCCAATGTGCTTTTACCTGGCTCCATCGTGCAACTGAAAAGATACAGCTGTCCTCAAATAGCTAGCACACGGTATGTTTATGAACTAACTTCTATATGGCACAAGAATAAGTGAGACCTACTCTCCTCTTAGATTTTGTTACTTATACTTTATCTCGCTTTGAATATTTAGGTGGATTGTTATTGTCGACCTTGAAATTGTGCACACAACACATGCTATTGTTGGGGAGCCAGTTTTCCTATGCACAGAAGATCTTGAACAACTTGGGCGCTCAACAGGAGAACCCTCTAGCTTGGCCACATCTTCAAAAAACCTTTGCGTTCCTGAAAGACTAGCTCCTCGACATCTACTATTTGGGGTCAATCCAATCCTATCGAAGGAGGCACCACTGACAATAACGCCTATCAAAAACTTGAATCCATTTCAACCAAGGTGGACTATTAAAGGTCGTGTAACTGTGAATACTGATATACGTAGCTACACCACACAGAAAGGAAGTGGCCATATCTTCACCTTTGATATCATAGATTGTGAAGGAACAGAGACATGTGTGACATGCTTCAATGAAGCAGCTCACACCCATTGTGATAAAATTATCGCAGGAGCTACATACACATTGTCTGGAGGCATGGTTCGACCTGCTAATAGAGTCTATAACAAGCTTAATAGCAGGTTGGAAATTTCTCTTATGCCTGACTCAAGGGTTTCCCTCTGTGAAGATGATGATTCCATCCCTAAAGAGCACTACTCTTTCACACCCCTCAATGCATTGGTAAGCAAAAGCAACGGTTCAAATGTTGATGCAATTGGAATTGTCACTTGTGTACATCCATGCACCACAATCAGGAGAAGAGATGGGATAGAGGTCGCAAGATGAACCTTAACAATTCTTGACATGTCCAACACAAATATAAATGTTACTTTATGGGGGTCATTAGCCGAAAAGTAGGGTGCACAGCTGCATGAGAAATACCTCATGCGTGAATCACCAGTACTTGCTATTCAAAACGGGCATGTGGCTGAATTCAATGGAAAGGTGATCAACACCTCATCCACTACAAAACTATCGATTGAACCTCAAATAGAAGAGTCAGAACAGATTAAAACATGGTTCAAAGAAAATGACGCTACCATTCAGGCTTTGACTACTAGCTCCTTTCACATGCCCCCACCTGCTAGAAGACTGACGATCAATGCCATTCGTGAAGAGGCTCGAAATACAGCTCAACCTCTACAATGCATGTTGGTGGCAACAACATGATTCATAAAAACTGACTCATTTTGCTATCCAGCATGCCCTTCCCGCTCAAGTAACAAGCCTTGTAAGAAAAGACTATCACAGACAAATGATGGAAAGTGGTTTTGTGGAAAATGTAATGCAATAAGTGATACCTGTGACTATAGGTATATACTTCAAGTCAAGTTGCAGGACCACACAAATATAATATGGGCAATTGCATTCGACGAAGGGGCAACACAACTCATGGGCATGCCTGCAGACAAACTATATAGTCTACAATTTGATCAAGCTGCTGATAGAAATGTGGAGGAGGTGATTAGGAGTGTCTTGAACAAGCATTATGTATTCACACTGCGTTGTAACCTTGAAATGTACAATGCAGAGCAACGCTTAAAAGCAACCATTGCCAAGGTCGAACAACTAGATTACATTGAAGAGAATAGCTTTTTGCTCAAAAAAATCTAAGAAATCTGCAATGTAAGGGCTTCTCCCCCCATTGAGCCCGTTGTTGTACCAGAGCTGGTTGTGGAACTCATAGGATCGCCCTAGCCATACTACATAGCCTAATATAGTTGCCATGCTCTCTTTACAAGTGTAGTATGACTATGGATGGTATGCATGGAAAAAAAAAACTCATGTTGTAAAGAACTATGGCAATATCTTTTTTTTCTAAAAAACTATCATGTTAATGCCTTTAGATGGATAGAAATATGTAAAATATTGTTTTTCTTGATTTACAAAAAATGCACATGTTTGTTTAGAAGCTTACATATGCACCTTTTTCTTCTACCTCCAAATTGTATTCCTTCTCATATTGCAACATGCATTCGTCAACCAATGAGGAATATCTTTACATTTTCATCTACATTTTGGCTATGTAAGCATTTTGGTTTCATCTGGTTTTGCTATGCTCTTATTCCTAATCTACCCTGACGTGTCCAAACCCACATATGGCAAACTCCTCAACAGGGAACAATGCAAGTGACCCATATAAAAAGGAGGTAAGAAGACAACAAAACCGAAAAAGAAATCGAGCTTACTATGCTCGCCATAGAGAAGAGATAGCTACTCGAAGGCGACTAAAAAGATTGCATGAAAGTCAAAATAGCCCCCAACTAACAGAAGCCCGAAGACTACAAGATTGTGAGAAAAGTTGAGCTTACTATGATCGTCATAGAGAGGAAATAAATGCAAAAAAGTGCAATAGATCTTTACAGAAACAAACATGCCTATATCAACATGGAACAACATGCAACAACAATGATAACTTCATGATGGCAATGAAATTTTTTTGTCAAAGAATAGATGCACTGTCCAACTGAAAAACATGCATTGTATGCAAGGAATGTTACCCAGGCATGCACATCCATTCATCAGGTGCTAACGCAACTTGTAAGAGATGTTTCATTGAGAGAGGCATCCATCGGTTCTCTGCACTCAACAACATGGACCCAGGAGAGCAACTGTTTGTTTTGAAAAGACTCACCCAAGTGGAGGAAATGCTCATTGCTAGAATCAGCCCAGTACTACAAGTAACCCACACTATTGGAGGCCAATATAGATATAGTGGCCACACGATTAGCTTCCCACAAGATATCACTAACATTTCAAAAGTACTTCCACGAAGAATACAAGAGTTGGACATTCTCATAGTTCAAAGATTGCATACAGAAGGTCATTATTATGATTGTTATGTCAGTAGAAGTCAGATCAGAGATGCGTTGCAATACAAAGTCAAATATGACCCATACTATCATGATGTTGCAATAAGTTTTGAGCACTTAGAGCAATTTCCTGAAGCAAGAACAAACATATCGAATATGCTACATACTGTTGAAACCAATGAAGACATGGTGGTTCCAAATAATGAAATTGACTCTAATGGGGATGATATTGAACGCAGCACAATAAACACATCGTCATTTATGGCTAGACTTCCAAACAGATGCCGTGAGTTAGAAATTATTAAGAAAACATTAGACCTTGACGACAACACAAACAACATTATAGACTGGCCTGAAATAAACTCATCGCCAATAAATGAATACAATACTGAGGGGTTGCTTGATATGGCATTTCCAACACTCTTTCCAACTAGAGTTGCACTACAAATGCAACCACGAATTAGGGAAGTACACATGCATGAGTATGCACTCCACTTAATGAGATTTCATGACCATAGATTTGGAAGGCATCCAAGGTTCCGATATTTCATGCTTAATCTTATGATGCAGCATCGTAGCCAGGGGCTTGCTATAGTTTTCATTAAAAAAAGTGCAGAAGAAAACATGCCAACCACTATTGAGGACCTTCGAGCACACTTGAAAAACTTACCTAAAACACAATTAGCTCAAGAGCTCATGCACTTTGGCTCTTCAATGCAGGGCACAAGACCATATTGGAACAAGTGTCATGCTGAACTAACAAATATGATCAACCAAATAGGGTCTCCCACTCTATTCTTCACATTAAGTGCAGCAGACACAAAGTGGCCAGACCTACAATGTTTGATCTCGGATGGTGTGCCAGTAGGAATGCAAACAAATAAACAGCGCTTAGAAAATGTAGTCAACAACCCCCACACCACATCATTGTACTTGCATCAACGATTCACAGTGTTTCGTGAAGAGGTAATTGAGAAACTCCTCAATGCAAAAGATTACTGGTACAGGTATGAATGGCAGCATCGTGGCACTGCACATGTACATGGATTCCTTTGGCTCTATGATGCACCAAACATGGATAAACTTGATTGGGATGACAGTGTAGCAGTTCAACAGGCTAGGAAATTCTTTGACAGGTATGTCAGTGCTTGGAATCCCCGTGCTGCATCAGCAAGAAACAACTTGATTTTTTGATCTTTCCAAGATGATCCTTGCTTACTAGACACAACACAAATATTTGCTACAGACCCCTCTCATGACTATGAAGAGATCATAAATCATGTCCAAAGGCACACAAAATGCAGAGAGGGGACATGCTTGCGAAAGAAAGGGAAAAAGGTAGAATGTCGATACAAAGCTCCATGGAAAGAGAAAATTATATCTACCCTATCACGTGACAACTGTGGGACAAAACAATATGAACCTGCACAGAATGATGATAGGCTAAACATACACAATCCAGAAATGATTTCAATATGGAGAGCCAACATAGATTGTCAACCTGTCATCTCGCAGGCAGTTGTTCTAAAATACATTGCCAAATATGCATCAAAAGCAGAGAGAGCATCTGAGACTTGTACTGACATGCTAGCAAGAATATCTGCAACCCAAAAACAAGATGTCCCGGCCCTCACAGCATATCAAAAATTCATGGCAGAAATCGTGGCAGAGCATGATATTGGAGCACAAGAAACATGCCATATGCTTCAGAAATTGCCGCTTAATGTTTGTAATCGACCTTTTACATCTTTGAATGTTGGACGCAAAATGTTCCATCGAATAACAAGAGGTCCACATGAAAGCCATCTACAACCTAGCTACCTTCAGTCGTACATTAATCGACCTCCAGAATTGGAGACAACAATGCTACTTGAATCTGCACGATCTTTCTCGTACTCTGCGAGTCGCAAGGGATGCAAGTGGAAAGAAAGAAAGGTCAAAGCGATTGTCAATGTTTTCCCAAAGTTCTACACCATCCCAGACGAGGACTTAGACCAGTTCGAAACTTTCTGTTGGAGTGAGCTCCTGCTGTACAAGCACTTCCGAAGCTTGGAAATTGACATAGGGATAACTAAGGATACAGTACTTGCAAATTGGAAGCAAATGAATACATCCAAATATGATGTATGGCATGTCCTGCGCACCGCCCCGTCAGACGTAAGCACTGACGATGCAGAATCCGACAGTGAAATTGACATGGACAAAAGGGACATGCTAGAAATGAATGAATGGGAATTATTTTCGCAAATGGGCCCCTCAAACAACATCAGCCTAAATGAGCTTGACCTGCTTGGCATGCGTGAGTTTGATAGCAGCTACAGATGGGAACAACTTTCAGTGCCCCAAGAGCTTCATGAAATTGCCACACAATTTATAAACATGGAGAAAGCATGTAGCCATGAAAGGCATGCTCCAACTAAGTATGATGTCCCAGACTATACATTATCTTCCAAACAAAAACTAGCACTCACACATATTATCAACCATAGCAAACATCACTCAAATAAACCATTGCACATGATTATTCAAGGGACAGTAGGTACAGGGAAATCATACTTGATTGCTCACATAAGAAAAGCACTTGATAGTTACAATCTGCACCAGCAAAACCAGCTACTCATATTGGCTCCTACAGGGGTTGCTGCATTTAATATAGATGCATCAACTATACATTCAATGCTTCAAATTCCTGTCAAAGAAATGCACCCACTACAAGGACAATCATTAATAACATTTCAGGAAGAGATGAAACACATAAGATATATGTTGATTGATGAGATGAGCTTCATAGGACCAAAGTTGCTACTGAAGATAGATGCGAGACTACGTGAGGCCTTCCCGCATCGACAACATCTTTATTTTGGTGCGGTGTCAATAATCCTGATAGGTGACCTTGCACAGCTCCCGTCTGTACTGGACAAGCCTATTTACACATCACACTCAAATGCAAAAACACTATGGGACTAGTTCACGACCGTTGTCACCTTAGACACAGTGTTTCATCAACAGGGTGAGACTCCATAACAAAGACAATTCCGCCAACTATTGCAGAACATACGCAATGCAAAAGCATCACAAGAGGATTGGGAACTTTTAAAAACATGCACAGATAAGCATCTCACCTCCAGCGAAAAAGAAATGTTCGACAATTCAATGCACTTGTTTGCTACCAATGATTTAGTTAGACTTCACAATAGAAGAATGTTGAAATTGTTAAACCGTCCAATTGCAATAAGTGCTGCAACTACCACCAGGGCTGAAGCAGATAATGCAACTACTGATGAACAGCTTGAAAAGAAGGTATTGCTTTGTAGAGGGCAGCGCATCATGCTGACAACCAACATATGGACACAAGCAGGCCTTGTAAATGGAGCTCTAGGTGAAGTTGTTGAGATAGTTTATAGCCTTGGTTCCAGACCACCAGATGTTCCACTTTATGTTGTGGCAAGGATCGATAATTATAGTGGGCCAGCATGGAATGCAAATGACCCCAAAAGTATACCGATAGTACCTGTATCATTGGGCAGTCGTAGGCAAATTCTGCTCACAATGGCATGGGCTATTACCATACACAAATCCCAAGGCCTAACGCTATCCAGAGCAACTATCGACATTGGAAAAATAGAACGACAAGGACTTACATTTACAGCTATATCCAGAGTGAAATCATTGAACAACCTTCTTATTCAGCCAATGTTCTCCTTTGAGAGATTCTCAAAAATGCATAACCACCCATACACAATTATGAGAAAAGAAGAGGAAGCCCGATTACAACAACTATCTCTAAAAAGTCAAGGTGCACAACTCTTTTCCCTTTCTCCCTCATGTCGCTCCTGCTTATTCTTATATCAGCAATTTCTCTTTTAGAAATTAATTATAGATGTATATTTAATAGTTTTATAATAAATTGAACATGGAGCAATCATTGTACATTTCAACAAATAATGTTTCCACCTAACCATTCCATTTCTTTTGCTTTGCAGGCCTTGAAGCCAAATGGCATATATCATAGCCCCTCACCATCAAACACCAACAATTATACTGTATTTTGTCCAAAAAAAAGTCCTAATGCAAAATTGTTCACCAATATTTTGACTTTTCATAGCACACATTTTGTATATCATGAACTACCAACAAATGTACTTGGTCCAGTTGAGCTATAATGTTCCGACACTTCAACCATTTAAGATAATATATTGTATTGTTCATCCACTTGGCATGTTCTACTCTACTTGCATCCCGCCACCCATTCACATTCGCTACGAGTAATTACTCTTGCAAAAAACCAAATTGCACTTTCCCCATGCATTCTCCCCCCTCTC
>VDFB02143150.1:0-28640 GCA_007258455.2 Sequoia sempervirens | reverse complement strand
CGAGATTAATCTATTTAGCCATTATCACAAACTTCAAGCATTGCCAATAAAATAGAAATCATCCATATACCACGAGATCTATCATGTCAAAATAGCAATTTGATGTCACAAGCAAGGTTACCTTTTATAACTTTTATCTGCCTCTATCTACACCTGTTCAATAATTAGCTCCATTGGCACTAGACTAGCAAATAAAAAGCTCAGGATAATCTATTTACACAACTTAACACGTATTGATAACAAACTAATAATTTTCCACAATGCCACTAGTTCCATAACATAAAAAAATCATAACTAGAGCTAACAAGTGAAGTTATTTTTCATACATGTGTATTTGCTTAGTGCCCGCTCAATCTTTGATTCTATTGGATCCCAATGAAAAGAAAAAAGTCAATATTAATCTACTTGCACAACATTGTCAACATCCATTAATAGTGCATATCTCCACATAGCAGCAGATCCATGAGAATTCATATATTCATTGATTTTTATTTTAAAGTAATTAAAAAAATTAAATTAAAAAATAATAAAAAATCTTTTCAAATTTTTTTAAAGATAAATATTTTTTAATAATTCTTGTGAAATCAAACTCAAATCCCACCGAGACACTTGTATCCGTTGCTCATTCGCGCGCTTTCGTACACACCATTTTGAATGCCCCCTTTTGACTCCCATTAAATCTGCCAATCAGCCTATTGGCGTAAGCATTGCACCTCATTTGTGCAAGTGCTAGTTATTTTTTCTTTTGAGATGGCTTCAATAGGTTTAAGAGATCAGAACAAATTGGATGGAGCCTCAAATTTTGGTGTCTGGAAAGCCAAAATTTATTTATTGCTGGAAGAGAGTGGTATTAAGGAATATGTGATCAGTGTTGTAGTTGTACCTACAGATCCAACACAACTCTTAGCATATAAGAAGGAAGATGCCATGAAGAGGAGGCTGATCCTTGATGGTGTCAAGGAGCATATTGTTCCACATATCGCAAAGTTAGATACAACGAAGAAGATGTGGGATGCCATTCTGAATCTGTACTAGAATGCTACCATCAACCGGAAGCTGATTCTTAGAGAAAAGTTGAGGAATACCTAGATGAACAAGGGAGAAGACGTTACAAGTTACCTCAACAGACTCAAACTTGTCAAGGATGAGTTTGCAGTTGTTGGAGATAAACCGGATGATGATGAGCTAGTACGAATAGCCCTAAATGGGTTTACTAAGCAGTGGGATGTCTTTGTTCAAGTTATCAATGGATGAGACACCTTACCGAGTTGGGATTGACTATGGAGTGACTTCACTCAAGAGGAGCTTAGACTAAGTCTTGTTAATGGAACCAACAATAAGAGTTAGAAAAGTGAGGTAGAACAAGAAAATGTTGCCTAGCAGGAAAAGGGAAAGTGAAGAAGGGGTCAAGCAAATGATCAAATCCACAAAGTGAGAAGGAGGACTTGTCTAAGATCAAGTGCTATGGCTATCATGAGTTTGGCCATTATGTCAGCAATTTCCCGCAAAGGAAGAAGAACGAAAAAGGCAAGAAGTGGACGACAGCTTCAACAATTGCAAATGAGCTCTCTAGCAAAATGGAGGATGAGTTTGCACTCATAGCTTGTATGGTTAGTTCAACCTCACAGGGTGTTTGGTATATAGACAGTGGGGTGCCATTTCATATGATAGGAGTTAGAGAGTACTTCTCTAGTTATAAGGAGGAGGACATCAAAATCCAAATTTCTATGGGGAACATGTCCAAACTCAATCCGGTTGGGAAAGAGACTCTATTTTAGAGGGAGAATGGCAAGCTAATTCCCATTCATGATGTGTTGAATGTGCCAGGCTTGGGTATGAATTTGATTTCCGTATCCGTCCTTCAGGATAAAGGTTACAATGTACTCTTTAGAGGGGAAAATGTGTTAATCAAGCATAAGGATTGTAAATCACCCATAGCTATTGGAGTTAGGAGTGGTCGATTTTATAGGTTGTAGTTTGATACTCATAAGGCACTGATGAGCAGCAGTAATTCTAGAGATCAAGGAGAGCTATGGCATAGGAGGATGGGCCATATACATCATGAAGCACTTAAATTGCTTCGTGAGATAGTGGCAGGTGTTCTATAGGTGAGCACAAAGCATGATGATGTATGTAAGGGATGTGTATTGGGGAAGTTTGTGAAAGCAACTTTTCTAAGGAGTGACACTAGATCCAAGGGCATTTTTGATCTAGTACATTCAGACATATGTGGACCAATGTCAACGAAGTCTCTCAGAGGATATGAGTACTTTGTTACTTTTATTGATGATTTCTCCAAGAAGACATGGATATACTTCTTGAAGACCAAGGACGAGGTTTTCAGTTGCTTCCAAGAGTTCAAAGCTCTTGTGGAGAATTCAACAGGTAAGAAGATAAAGGTTTTTCAGTCAGACAATGGAGGTGAGTACAAAAGGAAAGAGTTCCAGGAGTTTTGTACCAAGGAAGGAATCAAGAGAGATTGGACTATTCCTTACAATCCATAGCAGAATGGAGTTGCTAAGAGGAAGAATCGGTTTATATCAGAGGCAGTAAGGGCTATGCTGTATGACCAGGATATGCCATGTTACTTATGGGTAGAGGCATGCAGTATGACAATATACATACAAAACAGGGTTCCACATAAGGTATTGGGCAAGATGACACCAGAGGAGGCATTCTTAGGGAAGAAGCCGGATGTCTGCCACTTCAGGATATTTGGGAGTTTGGCATATTGTCACATTCTAGGGCCTACACGTTCCAAGTTAGATCAAACTGCAGAGAGAGAGTACTTTGTGGGGTACAGTGAAACCTCAAAGGCATATCAGATATTTATTCTTGGTGCCAGGAGGATTATAGTTAGGCATGATGTCAAGTTCATGGAGGACAAGGCATTTAGAAGGTCCAGAGATTTGCCAACAGATGATCAGAGTGAGTAGCCAGAGAAGCTCCAAGGATCATGCAACCAATCAAGGGCAGCAAAACTCGAAAGTACGTTACGGTACAAGCAAAGCCGTGCGTTGATACTTGATACTTCATCCTCTACGCTTGGAAGGAACCAATACCACATAGGGATACCAGGAGTTTGTGGGAGCTCTAGGATGAGTAATAAATGAGACAACCAACCGGAATAAACTATATGGCATTAGCTAGTTAGTTGGTAGATAGTGAGCCTTCCACTATCGGGAGGCATACAACAAGTGTGCAGATGCAATGGTTGAGGAATATACCTCAATAGTGCAGAATGATGTGTGGGAGGTTGTCCTAGACCGAAGATAGGGCGGTGGTTGGATCATGCTGGATCTATAAGATCAACACAGTGCAGATGGTAGCATCGAGAAATACAAGGCAAGGTTCATGGCCAAGGGGTTCTCTCAGAAGGAGGGAATTGACTATGAGGAGACATTCGCTCTAGTGGCCAGGTATACTTCTATATGAGCGTGATCTCACTTGCAACACAAATGGGATGGTAGATCCATCAGATGGATGTCAAGACGATGTTTCTTAATGGTGAATTGAAAGAGGAGGTATACATAGAACAACAGAGGGATTTGTAGCACACAACAGTGAAATCCATGTGTGTAGATTGAAGAGAGCTTTGTATGAACTCAAGCAAGCTCCCAAGGCGCGTATGAGTGCATTGATAGATACTTGTTGGAATGGGCTTTGTGAAGAGTGAAGCGGATGCTAACCTCTACTACTTGGGGTTGGGGGTGAGGTACTCATTCTTGTTCTATATGTGGACGACTTGTTTTTAATAAGTTCACTGGGGCTCATAGAGGAGTGCAAGAGGGACCTTGCAGTAGAGTTTGAGATGAAGGATTTGGGGCTTATGCACTACTTTCTAGGCATGGAGGTATGGCAGCAGATGGAGAGATTTTCCTTGGACAAGGGAAATATTGCATCGAAATATTGAGGAGGTTCGAGATGGAGGATTGCAGAGCCATGTCTACTCCTATGATCACGAATTGGAAGAAGGTAGACACACCCAAGGAGAAGGATGTAGACCCCACCTTAAACAGGTAGTTGATTGGATCTCTCATGTATTTGGTCAACACCAGGCCAGATATATCCTTTGCAGTAAACTCTCTTAGTCAGTTCATGGTTGAGCCAAAGAGTGCATTGGACAACGACAAAGCATGTGTTGTGGTATTTGTGTGGTACAATCGCGTATGGGATTAGATATGCTCGAGGTGATGGTATTAGGTTGATAGGCTATATTGACGCAGATTGGGCAGGCAGTACAGCGGACAAGAAAAACACTTTAGGGTGTTGCTTTAACTTGGGATCAGAAGTTGTCTCTTGGTACAGCAGGAAGCAGAAGTCCGTGGCTTTGAGGTCTGTAGAGGCAGAATACATAGTAGCTAGCATGGCGACGTGTGAGGCAATATGGCTTCGGAAGTTGCTGGTGGCCTTGTTTGGTCAGAGGGTTGAGACTACGATGATACATCGCGACAATCAAAGTTGCATCAAATTGTCTGAGAATCCAGTGTTTCAGGATAGGTCTAAGCATATAGACATCATATATCATTTCATCAGGGATTGTGTATAGTGGGGGATTGTTCAGTTATAGTATATACCTACAGAGCAGCAGGTAGTAGACATTTTGACTAAGGCATTGGGGAAGGCGAAATTCATCTTCTTCAGAGATAAGTTGGGTGTCATGCAGAACACCTTCCTCGCTAAGAGGGAATGTTAATTTTTGTAGCTTGGACAGGTGTCTCCATTCCCAAGAAATATTTAATTAATTAATTAATTAATTTTTTTGGAGACTTCTAGAAAGGAGTGAGTTGTCCAGATAATTATTTAATTAATTAATTGATTCCTCTAGAGACTTCTAGAATCCAGTTAGTTAGGGTTGTTATAGTCTATTTAATCTTAGCCATTGATTGAGATTAAATCATGGCCATTGGTTTTTCAATGAGAAAAGTATAAACGGGGATCGATGGGCATTTGGAGAACACACACTTGAGAAAGACTTGTAGTGATAGCAAGTAGATTTGTAGTGAGAGCAAATAGTTTTGCAGTGATAGCAAGGGCGTAGTGATAGCGTTGGGGACAACAGCAGTGGAATTTCAGTAGGAGAAATTGAGGGAAGAATTGCCAGAGAAGAATATTGTCGGAGCTCTGCCAGTAAGAGGCAAGCAGTTTATGTATCTCTTAATTTGTTGAAGTTTAATAAAATTCCTCATCTGCATACTAGTTTTCCCTTCGGGTTTTTCCAGGGACTATTTGTCCAAAAATATTGTGTTCATTATTTTGCATGTTTTCTTCTCTATTCCTGTGGTTTTATTTGTGAAGTTGCAGTTGTGTTATTTTTCAATATTTGCTGTGAATTAATTTTCAGCAGTCGAATAATCTATATAGATAGGAGATTAATAATCAGTAACTCAATAGAATTTTCACATGGGAATCACTCTTAACAAATACAATTAATATATCTTAAGACTTATTATCATTATACATTTTTAATTTGACTTTATATTGAAGATTTTTAAGTAAGACATGTATGTTGTCTAACGAGAATAGTTTTGTAAGGAAAGTGAATTTTGTGACGAGAAGAGGCTAAATTTGAAATCTAAGTGTTTCTTTGTTTTAGAAAATTAAAGAAGATTGTGATTTGTTTTCCAGATTTGTAAAACTAGAAATACGCCTATTGATGGGAATCCAATATTATTTATGTAATGCTGGAATAGTGGGTACAAATGTTTATATAAGAATATGTCTAGTAAATCAGAGGCTTAGAAAAGAAAGATGAACATAGTACATACAATAATATATTTATAAATTAGTGCTAAATAAGTGTTTATATGTAGAAGGTCTGACTCTTCTCTTTTTAATTCAAATATTGAAAAATATTTATCTACAAATATTTATTCAATAAAAATACACAAAAACTCTTTTTCTCTATTTTTTGAAATTTTATAGAATGATTTTATCTATCTATCTATCTATATACATTCCATTTAAAAGATACAAATGAATTTGTGTTTATATGTATATTTGGAAAATTTGTATATATTTGAATACCCCTGGCTGTTCTTACCTTGGAACTAGAACTGAAACAAACAAATAAATATGTAATTGTGACTACTTTTTTCAGATGCTTTCTGAATGCACAGACTACCTTACCTTGCTGGGTAGGTTCAATGTATTCACTGAAACCCTTCCTGTTGCCACAGTTTTAAAATGAACTGACTTCTGTCTGAAAATGGAGTCGTTGCAGTTGAGGGAAATATGCTGTAGCCACACATTCAGCAAAATATGGCAGAAAATTGCTTTGAAAAATGATGCCAAATGCATTTAATTGTGAGTATATCACGTGTAAACCCTACTAGAAAAGAAATTGCGTGGGTTGGGTAAAATATGATTGAAAATTTGTCAAACTTTTGTGTGCAATTATTTAATTGTGATTAGCAATTTTATGAGATAAAAAGTTGGGATCACTAGCGAACCTGATTAAATTTCAATTTTTTCCCCATTTTTTCTTCTTAGGTTAAAATTAAAAAAAGTAAATTATGTGCAAATATGCCTAATATCATTCTCCTCAAGAGAATTGTATGAGGTTGAAGTGTGTGATTCAATGTTCCACAGAGTTTCTTGACGGGGACGCGTCACCTGTCAAGGATGAGTTTCGGGGACGGGGGGACAAAGGGTCTAAGTTTGGGGACGGCTGCGGGGGGGCGGTTCCGATATACGTATGGTACTTGAATAACTGTTTATAAAAAGATGTTTAAGAATAACATTTCAAATTAAACTTTGGCAAATTGGTAAAATAGTAAAATTGCAAATACTAACATTTTAAATACTTGAATACTATTACTAAAAGACAAAGTAAATAAAATATTAAAATTTGACAAATGAAATTGTTGAATTTGAGATTTCTATTATATCGAAAATATGACATGTCACATCATAATATCATATCATAAAGATGATTACAATGAGTAGCATGATACATTGATATCAAAATTATACAAAATGCAAAAATGTAGTGGAGGGAGGCCTCTAATCATCCGCAAACTCCTTATCACTCAAACTACTGGAATCCTCGTGGTCAAGCTCTGCCAAACTAACGCCAACCATCCCTGTATCTGAAGCCAAAACCAAAGCATCCTCATCAATCTGTCTTGGCTCCTCTGGCTCTACATCCCATTGTGCTGTTGGACTCTCTTTGTACACAAGTGTTTTGCAATCAGTGAGATGCAAAACACTATGTACAGCCACAAGCTTCTCTGCTCTCCTAGAGGTAAGTCTATTCCTCTTAAGAGAGTGGATGAAGCTATATGTAGACCAGTTTCTCTCAGTAGCTGAAGAACTAGAAACCTGAGATAACAATTGAATGGCTAGAGTGGTAGTCAAAGATCCCGATCCATGGCAAGTCCACCACAAAATTGGGTCTTCCTGTGCAATAGTTGCCATATCCATCTTGGCCACATCTGAATAACCCCTAAGAGTGGCAAATTTGGTCCACTTAGTGCAAATCATGCTGGCATCTACAACATCATACATCCTCTCAATGCACCCAAAGAACCCTGCCTTCACCTTTGCATCCTGTATCGGTGTCACTCTACCAGGCCTAGTCAAGTACCACTTAGGATTCAGTGCATAGGCTGCCATGTGCAAGGAGTGTTGAGCTTCTCCCATCTCTTGTGAATGATTGGTTGAATGTGCTCGCGGTAGAATGCTAATGTGGGGTCCCTGGCACAACAACCCTCATCTGATCAAGCATAGAATCGATGCACTCATACACCTCACCAAGGTTAGGTGCATCCACATCCCCATACTTGATAACCTGGAAAATTGGTTTAATGATGGTGACAATATATTTTGCATCACCCTAGAACACGTCACTCTTCACCATATCCTTCACCCTCCTCCCGTGCTTTGTCTTAGACTTGACCCACCTATTCCAATCTGTTGTCATAACCATGAGTTGTAGTGCCTCTTGCAACTCAATCATTCTCTCCAAGAGAATGAAATAGGAAGCATATCTCGTATCAGTAGGTTTCAGGAACTCCTTAGTGAAGGTCCTGAAGAGTGCATGTGATGTGTGCTGGTTGCAGACAAACATCTGCACACCTCTCGCATCATTTACCACTGCTTTAATCCAACCTATGTTCCCCATGTCCTTGAGTGCATTGTTCATGGCATCCACACAACATGGACTCCACCAAATATGCCTATAAGCTGCCTCAACAAGTCTCCCCGTAGCTTTGCACAAATGTGCTACATCTATCACTACTTGGACCACATTTTGTGGCCCAACCTTCTCAATAGCCTCCTTGAGGACCTCAAACTGAAAATCAACATCTTTGCGATGCCTTGAACAATCAATCGCCTTAAGAAAATATGGGCCCTCAGTACATGTAACCATGATATTAATGAGTGGACGATGGCTAATGTCCGTCCACCCATCCATGACTATGTTGCATCCCGTCTTAACCCAACACTCCATCTTCTCCATCAGTAAATTGGAATAGTTCTTATCCAAGTTTGTGGTCCTCAATTTCGTTTCACCTGGTGGCACATATGATGGTCCTCCCTTTGCCACCATCGATATCATCTCCTTATAATGAGGAGATTGAGCAACATGAAATGGGATGCCATTGGAAAAGAAGAACTTGCCAATGGCATCATCTATGTCATCCTTGAGCTGTGCATTAAACAATTCTGCTATGGGGTTACTTTGAGTTTGATTTTGCAATTTCCGTTTCCCCCTCCCCTCTCTTGCATAGGCACTAGAAGAAGAACCTAGTGTCCCTCCTACTCTCGTCTACAAAGTATGGCTGGACCTCTGTAGCTAGCTATGCAGAAGATGTGTACTATGAAGCAAAGTAGTAGGCACAAGTGCAACTGGAGTATCATTAGGAACACCCCATAACTTATTTATTTCAACTTTGTATTTGATGTTTTCCGGTTTTGCCAAAAAAGAACATATATCCACAACTTTTCCTCTAATGAAAAGAAGGTTTGCATTAACTCTAGTGATGCTCCCAAACCACTCTAGACCACAAAAGTTGCACTTCCACCTCCTTGTGCCACCAGATGTTGCCCCTTGCCTGTTTAGTATTTTTGTTGCAAACTATTTGAGAGGGGATTTGCGATCAAAAGGACCCTTAGCGTACTTTGCCAGTACTGCAGAAGGGGACTCTAAAGTACTTGCTTCACTTGCCATGGAACTAGTTTGGGCTTCAAGCTCAGCCCCATGGTCACTCCCCTCGGCCTCAAGAGCATACTCAGTATCAGGATCACTATGAGAATGAACCTCATCCTCACTCATGTCATGAAAGCTCATTGTGACATTGCAATAAACAAATAAATTCTATAAGTGCCTAGTTTAACAAATTTGAAAATAAAATTTGAAAATTTGATGTTGAATATTGATGGAAAGATGAAAAAAGAACAATGAGCCTTGAAATGAAAATATGAATATGCTTTTGCAGCCATGTTTATGAAATTATGATTAAATTTTTAATCATAATTTCATAGACATGGCTGCAAATGCATATTTATGTGTTCATTTCAATGCCCCATTGTAAGATTCAACATCAAACTACATTTTCAAAATGAATCAAAAATTTAGAAAAAAAACAAAAACAAAAAAAATTGAAAAAACTTCAAAAAACAGTCATAAAAACCTACCTCGTGCTTGAAAAATCCTTCAAAGTTGGTGTAGAATGCTCCTCTTCTTCTTCTTTCTCCTTCTCACCCATCTTGCACTTGGAGCACCTCAAGCTCACTCTTTCACTCATTTTTGTCATTGGTTTTCTTCTTCTTCACCTAGCTGTTGCAAAACATCAAATGGCATATGTGAGCAAAAAAATGAAGAATGAGAGTGTTTTGTTTAACTTAGAGGCTTTTAGAAGGGTCCCACAAGCCTTTAGGGTTCGGTCCAAGGCTTAGATTTTAAGAAAAGTCAAAGAATTTTTTTAGAAAATTGCTTTTTGTCACGTCTTAGCGTGGGGGATTCCTGGGCGTCTCCGAGATGCTCGAGGGACGGGTAGAAGTTCCCGAGACGTCTCAAAGATGTCTAGGAGTCCCCGCCGTTTCCTTGAAGTTTCCCAAGTCCTGACGGCGATGGGGGGACGGCGGGGGGACGTTTCTCAGCCGTCCCTAAGTCTTTGAAACGTCCGGGTTGGGGAAATGGCTAGATTTTGAGGGGGGACGCATCCCCGTGGAACACTGGTGTGATTTTTACATTTCTTTTGATGTAAGGTTTGCACTAGGTTATGATTCCAAATATCTATGTAACTATTCATGATACAAATATAATTTTATGGTGGGAGAGTTGAAAGAAATTATTTGTGGTTGTGTCTAAATATGTTTGTAGGGAAGATAGTTGTGTGAGGCTGAACTGTGCACTTTTTTTGTATAAAATATCGAATGAGCATCAAAATGCAGAGAAGCCTAAAGCCAGATTATCACAAACTTCTACTGTTTTACAGCGTATTAAAAAGTTTCCAGTCCCTCCATTACAACTTTACCAAAACAATATACAGAGGAGCTGTTACACCTGTTACAAAGCCATAGTATCACCTGTATAATATGAGAATTTACATTACAATCTTGCCACAAAGACTGTTTGTGCAGAGTGACTCAAAAAGTGGAGCTTATAGCTATCTGGATCAAGCGAAAAGCGCTGCATAAGGGCCCAACACTGTACTACAAAAATGGATCTGCAAGAACTCATCAACACCACTTTTACTGCTGCTCCGTATCCACCCTGCGACCAGGATCTTTCAACCTTAGTAGGGAACTTGCTGCCTCAATCTCTTCCCTGGAGAAGTCTTCAAGGCTGAGTAACGGTGGAGCATCCTCCTCCTGGCTGCATTTGTTGATCCTTTCATTAAATTCTTTCTGAAACACCTCCAAAGCCCTTAGGAAAATCTCGGTTGTATGTTGCCAACTGTGCCCAAAATTGACCTCTTGAATGCTGACTGGGATTATGTCATCCTCCAACAGTCTCAGAAATTTAGCCTTGGAAACTTTGATTGCCATTGACACCTGCACAACAGTGTTATAAAGGATGAGCCTTTTACAAGACTCAGTAAGTGCATGCTTAACCCCCTTAAAGTTTTCATCATTTCTCGCTTTCCAGATACTCCAAAGAATCTCAGTAGAAACACATATCCAAAACATTGTCAGCTCTTGTCCAATTTTATTATTTTTAAATAAAAGAATTCTATCTGGCCTGGGTTTGTAATTATCATCCCATATGCATTGATTTTGACAAAAAAGGTTCCATATCTCCTTTGCAAACATACAATCAAAGAAAATGCGATTTATTGTTTCCGGCACCCTACATAGGCTGCAAATCTCCACATTATCTGAGTTTATTTTATAAGGCAGCCTCTGCATAATCAGGAGCCACCTGAAGCAATTCTTTTTCAATTCAATTACACTTGACCAGGTAATCCTTAGAATTTTGACCCACTTGTTCTTGTTTAACCTTAGATTCCAGACCTTGTTCAGATGATTGAATGTTTCTTGCTGATTGGTGAGTGTGTTATAGACTGATTTGGTATTTACATTGATGAGCTTGGAGCCATCGCTCCATTTAAACTCTTTATACTGCTCCGGGTTATTTACACAATTGACTGGGTTGGATATCTCTTTGCAGGCCTCCTTTAGAATTGAATAAGTTCTCCAGTTAGATGCCAGAAGATTAAATTCTGTAGCTAACTGATTCCAGCACTTTAATGATCCCTCTTCAAAGATATCAGAGAATGCCTTTATGCCTTTCTTAGCCCAAGCCTTGGCTGAGCAACCCTGCAAGAGGGCCAAAGGCTTGCCATTGTGGAAGAGATTCCACCAGATTGACCCGTGGAGGCCAAGGTGTTATTCCTGTAGATTTGAGTGTTTTGAATGTGCTTTTTAGTACGCTCCCAGGCCTTCCAAATACTCTTAAACACCACAGATCCTTCAGGTTTTATAGGTCTGTTGCTACAAATAAGATTGCTCAAGGGGAGCCCTTTCCAGGCCTTTGCACACTTGGGAGTTACCCTTAGTATGTTATTTTTGATGAGGACTTTCCAGGGCTCATGCCCTTCCAGTGACTTGAAGATCCACTTGGCTGCCAAACCAACTCCTTGGATTTTCAGGTCCTTTAAACCCAGTCCACCATCTGACTTGCTCAAGCAACACCAATCCCATTTCACAGCATGCTTCTTTGTTTTTCCTTTCCCATTTGACCACAAGAAGCTTTTGATCTTTTTTCTGAATTTCATCTACCTGGTAGCTACTGAATAACCATACTGAAGTAAAATATAGGCTGTAGGATGCAAGAATTTTCTGGCAAATTTGAATCCTCCCTGCAAGAGAAAGGAATTGCTTGTTCCATTTGGCGATTTTCTTTTCAATTTTCCCTTGAATCCATAACCACATCTCTTTTAATTTGGGCAGACCGCAAAGGGTATTCCCAAGTACCTTACTTGCTTTTGGGGGCCTCCCCACTGCCATCCCGAACTTGGAGAATCACCCTGGTGGCTTTTCTTGCCAACCTAGCATAATTGACTTTGAAACAGAGATTTTTGCTCCAGAAGCAGCACAAAAGGTATCAAGTTTCTCCATTAGATTAGCTAGGTTATCTTCATTAAGTTGAGGAAATAAGGCGGTGTCATCAACAAACTAGATATTGAGTAATTCACAATGATTGGGTAAGAGGATACCTTTTACCTTTGGTGTGCCAGTATTGACCCTAATGTACTGTAGTGCATCTGAGGCAATGACAAACAAGGCCAGGGCCAATGGACAGCCCTGCCTAATTGACCTTCTAGTGCAAACTGTTCAGAAAGTGAGCCATTAACATCCACTTGAGCCACTGCATCTTTGAAGAGTGTGACCACCGTGTTGCAAAAGGAATCCGGAAAGCCAAAGGCCTCCATTAATCTGACAAACGCACACTCGATCCTGTCATAGGCCTTTTCAAAGTCAAGCAACACCATTGCCGCCTCTTGGTTTGAAGTCTTTGACCACTCCATTGCTTCCCAATTAGTAATGAGATTCTCAAGAATGTACCCGCCCTTAATGAACCCAGTTTGGTGGTTGTTAATGAATTTGGGAAGGATGTTCACCAACCTCCTTGCCATGACTTTCGCAAGGATTTTGTATGACACATTTAGCAGGGTTATTGGCCTCCAATTCTTGATCAATGTCTTGTCCCCTTCTTTGGTAGTAGTTTAATGATGCCCTTGTTTATGCTCTTTCCCAGGGACTCGCTCTCCAAGGCCTTCTTATACACTAGAAAAAGATAATCCACAATCCAATCATTGAAAGTCTTATAAAATTCTGCTGGGAGCCCATTTGCTCCACGTGTATATCATTCTGAAGGGAGTTTATTGCTTTCCTGATTTCCTCTTTAGAGATATCCTTACCTAGCTCTCCAGCTTCCCCATCATCAATCTTCTTTGGGACAATACTTTTAATTAGTTCCCTTGCCCTGGAGCAGCCATCTCTATTATCATCCAAGGTGAAAAAAACTTTGGTAAAAAGAAGTGACCCATAATGTCTTCCAATTTGGTGAAGGTCACCCCATCAACATGTATTTGCTCAATGTGCTCCCTCATGCCCTTGTCTTTCAAATATCTGAAGGAAAACTTGGACCCTATCCAATTGAGTTTGGATCTTGCCTTGAGCCCCTGACTTCTGAGATTCTGCAATTTCCTTAACACATCTTTGGCAGATCTGAGCCCATTTCCGAGGGTTTTGTCCTCTGGATTTTCTTGAAGGCAAGCTTCAACTTGCAGCAAGTCCTCTTGGAGGAGTACCTCTTCCCTCCTATCCAAGGCCTTCTTTTTTCCCACAACTTGAAACAAGGTTCTCCATCCTTTTGAATTCAACTCCCATCTTTCAATGGCACTCAAGTCCTTATACAGTCCTTGATTTATTTTCCTAAGTGTCATCACTGCATCCCTACAATCGCCATCCTGTAGCAGCTTGGTGTTAGGGAGGAACCCCCCTCCCTTTTTCCTTTTACTCACATACCCATTCTTAAGGATTATCCTTATTTTAATGGGATGGTGATTAGAGAGAGTTTACGGGTGTACCTCCACTTTACATCCATCCCTTAGAGAGTTTGAAATAAATTGATCTTCATTTGGATAAAATCTGTCCAAACGATAGTAAATCCTTTTGTCGCCTTTCTAAGCATTGCACTAGGTAAACCAAATGCTGGCAAAATCTTTTTTTTGACCTTCAATGGGATCCACCAACTTCAGCTTGGATTTCATTTTAGTCCAATTTTTTTTTCATTACCCTTCCAGTCCATATCCACTCTCCCATATTTGTCTTCTTTGTTTTCTATCATATTGAAATCCCCTCGTAGAATCCTAGGAATGTTTTCTAGGCCGCACAACCATTTCCATAGTCTTATCCTTTCACCATATTCATTGGGAGCATAAATAGAGCAGATCCCGAAGGAGGAATCATCCTTTTTCAGGCTAATCTAGACGACCCTATTACAGGGGAAAGTCCCAAAGTTGGATTCATATTGATTCCATTCCTTTGAAATGAGGATGGCAGCCCCCCACACCCTTTCCCTTTTTCAAGTTGAGTGACAAAGTGCGAGGCATCCCTCCAAATAAAGCTTAGGCTGGTTTCAAAAGAAAACCCAGTCGATTTGAGCTCTTGCAATAACACCACATCCTTACTTCTGCACTGACTTAGGAATCTTCTAACAACCTGTTTTTTGTCTGGGGATTCAAGCCCCCTCATGTTCTAGGAGATGCAGTTCAGAGTCACTAGGTTTGGCTTGGGGGGTAGGTTCCTTTTCAATTCTGAAGGATTCGAAGCATTTGGGAACCTTAGCTTCTACCTCCATTCTTTTCGTTACAGGGCTTTGGATAAATGCACTTAGTTTCTTTCTCTTTTGCTTAGGGAGGGTTTTTAGATTCCCTTTCCCTACAGGGATTACATCATCCTTCTCTTTTCTTGGTCTGCTCTTGGGCTTGGAGGCCTGCTCCCCTTTGAGGGCACCCTTCCCCCCAACAACACCCAATGAGGTCTCCTCTTTAGCCACCATTGAAGGGGCAGGCCCACCTTTGAGTGCTAGACTGCTTGGATCAAGCTGAAAAACATGAATCCTACTTCCTTCAAGATCACTTCTTGCCTCTTCTAACACAACACTTCCATCTCCTACTTTGGGGCCAAGATCCCCCACACGCAAACCCACCAGGGTACCATCGGTGCATTGGTTACAGGCCCCAATGGGAACGATACCTTCATCTAGCCCCACCCCATCGACTGGTAAACCTGTAACCAGTCCATCGGTGGCAGTAGGCACCAAATAGGTGGGTTGAATCTTGGTCTCAAAAGCAAAGACCATTTCTTTGACCTTACTCCCTTTCTCCTTCCCCTCCCAACCTTCTTGATTATTGCTATCTGCCTTATACAGTTTGAAGTTTTTTAACAGCATAGTTTGGTTTTTGGATTCACCATTGTTTTGATTTCCTTTTACTGAGCTGAAACTCATGATTTTTTCCAGTGCTAACTATTGTGCATTTTTCCTTCCTCTCGGTTCATTACAACTAGCGGGAGCAAGCTCGACTTCCATGGGGGATTTAACCGAGTTGTCTAAGTTTTGTAGATTAATCGTACTCAAGGAGGTCGGAGCATTAAATGCGTTTTGGAATCCATCCTCGATTTGACTATTTGGTTCACTACCAAAGACCTCACTATTGATGCCTTCGGTTTCCATGCTTTTGTACCTAACCCCATCATAGTCATCCAAACTTTGCGATGAGGAGTCAGAACTTTTCACCCATTATAGAGTTGCCTTCGGCCAACTCTGTGGTTTTTCTAGGTTTCCAATGGGTGCGTCTGAAACACCACAAGTAACCTCCAAGTTTCCACTCTCGTTATCAACATTCACCAGGGTTTTCACTACTTCCTCTTTTAATGTTTTGACCAACTGACTGTGCCCTAGGGTTTCTGTTGGGCCTTCTGCATTTGCCTGATCCTCCCTCAGGCTTCTACTTACAAAATTGACATTGACCCAATCAATGTCTAGGGACTTGTTAGGGTTTTCGCCATTAAGCCAATGTTTGGTTCCTTATTGAGATTATCGTTGTGGACCAACGGTCTAGAATTTTCTTGAGAGACCCTTACACTACTCATTATCATAGGGTTTTCATCCCCAACCAACTTGCTCTCGATTTTAGACAGGTTTTGAATAGAGCCATTGGCTCCAGGGATGGGCTTTAGCCTGGGATTTTTCTTCAAGATTAGTGGATAGTTTTTCCTCAAATGCCCTTCTTACCGACGGAGGTAACAAGTGTTTTAGCCCACCAAGAACCTCTAGGGCACAACCAGTGTAGCCAGTATCCAGTTTTAACCTCACAATGTTTGGGATGTCTACCCCAAGCAAAATAGAAACAAGAGCTCTTGCATCAATATGCGGTAGAGCTGATTTGGTGTTATCTACTTTGAGCACTCAACCATTGGTTCAAGCAAGAGAGGGATGAAATTCCAGACTCGTGGAGGCACAATCCTGACAACCATCCACCTAGGGCTCGAGAGAGCCAAGATTTCCTCGTTTAGGGCATCATGTGACCAGGCCAGTGCCTTGAACACATTTTTCCCAATACTCCAAAACTGCTTGTTAATTACCCTAGCTTGTATTTCATGGTTTTTGAGGAATAGAACAGATAACCCCTTTTGAATCATTTTGCAATAAGAAAAATGTATCCCCAGTTTTTTTCCCCCACACATCCGCTAGCCACGAATCCATATATTTCCTAGTTGGGACTTTGTTAAAATGTCCACGACGGCCAAAAAAGCCCCACATTTTTGAGTTTATTGTCTTCTTCCCCCAAAGCTTTACATAAATCTTCATTAGGAGACATGATATCAATCTTAAGGGAATCAGGGATGCACTTACCTCCTCCGCGTCCCCCATCTTCACCACCGCTAAGAGCCTCCACGACAAACCTAGCACCGGTCAGGAAAACTACCTTCTCTCCCATGACAATATCTTTGAAAGACCTGGCCTGCGCCGCTCCAACAGGAATACCATCTTTGTTAACATGATTGTCGTCTGGGGGATCTGTATTCCCAGACATTACTGCCAGCCAGGCCTCAGCCAGCCTCGCATGAGTGAGGGCTGTAGAAAAGAAATCACCCACAAGCGAACTCGACAACCTTACCATGCTCTCGTAGAAATAGTACCCAACACCAGAGGCTTGCATGGAGGAGGGCCAAGCCTCCTCCACGCACATGCGCGAACCCTACTAGTCACTTCTTCGAAAACCCAGTTGCAGAGCCTCCCCTCTTCTACAATCAGGACCTAAATAAAAAAAAAAGAACTGTGTACTTTTCACATTTCACTTAATTCATTTTAATGTCCTAATTTGCACACATAATAGAGAGCTCTTATTTGTACGAGGTGGTACATCCTATAGTCAAAAAATCACAATTTTTATTGCAAAATCCATAAAAAACTCACTGAATCGATTTTTCCTGTTAAAACATTGAAAAGTTAAGTGATTTCAAGCATTTTCAGGATGTGATAAAGTGCGACTGTGGTGATTAAGGGCATGACGGTGACTTAGGGCATTTTTGGGATGCGATTGAGCTGATTGTTTAGCCGCCAGCGGACATTTCCCCCTCTCAAGATTTAAATTATTCTCCTGGGATTGTGGGTTAATGCTAATCCTTGTCCCCACCATTTAAATGATTAAATTAATATTGATAGAGTTCAGAAAGGGAAGTGCCCATTAATCATGTTTAGAATTTTGTAATTTGGCATTTTTAAGGTTGACATGTCTTCAACATTACCTGATGAAATAAATTTCGTTTTAATATTTTAAAGGAGTGTTGATAACGTCCAATCAAGATTTGTAGAGGTCCAAGTGATAAAATTGTGAAAATGACATTCGCCATGAAGGTTTGCGAGGTTTTGAAGGCCTTAATTTGTGTTTGGTGGTGGGGACTCTGCCCTTTGACCCCGCACCTTGTGAGGAGTGTTGCCACTTGACCCCAGACCCCCTCAAGGGGGCTGGATCCTTGAGTTTTTGAAGAATATTTTAAACAAATATGTATTTTCAAATGTTCAATAAAGTTTCCAAGCTATTGCTGAGTTTTTCCCAATTCTCGAGTTTTTTTAAAATTTAGGTTTGCCAAGTTATTGCCGACTCTGAGTTTTTCAACTATGATCTGAAGTATTATATTTCATGAGCAGGTAGTTATGCATAGTTTATAGACTGTTTGTGAGTAAGTTTCATTCCTGTTTTATCAGTCTCAGTCTATAGAGTGTGTTATGTGAAGCAGGTCTTGTTCCTTTATGAACAGTCTCAACTAGATTGTGTTGTGTGAGTAGGTTTGGTTCTTGTTTGCTGTGAATATTCTTGATCTTGGTTTCAGCGTTAGGGCTTGTTCGGAAAAATGACCTCATGTATTTTTATACAAATGGTATTTTGAGTGAATCTACATCGACCCATATCTCATGTATTTGTTTTTGTTTGTGCCTAGTAGTACATCCAACAGTGAAGGCAGGGTGATTATATTATATATTCGGGACATTGCTATTTGGGTTTAGATAGATCTGTACCGGTAACCTTTATAGGCAGGTATTTGAATGTGGATGATCAAACAGTCTATAGATCATGTCTGTATGAGTAGTTTTGAACCTTGTTTATTGATTATATGCTTTATTTTGATTAGAGGATTGTGTTTCTAAAAAATGACGTCATTTATTTAGCTTTCAATTGATTGATTTCACTTTTTTTTTCTGCATCTGAATTTAGTATTTTAAATATTTTGAAGTTTTGGATGATGATGCTGGGTGTATTTTCCATTGTTTACTCCTTGTATTGTATTGACATCTTTGTGCTTTCCTTTTGCAGTTCAAGCCCCATTAGCCCTGCAGGAACATGCTGGTAGTGATAAGACCTGGGTTTGGAATGCCCTGGATTTCTCAGATGGTGAACTCAAGGAAGAACTCTTCTGCATTCGCCTGCCCAGTGTAGAGAGTAAGTATCTTATGGTCCTCTTTCCTGGACAAAGCTGGGCCAATTGTTTGGCTAGTAATGAAACATTAATTAGTCTCATTTTATATGGAGCCTTAAGCCACATCTGTTGTTGGTTGCTTATGCTTTCTAAGAAGTAGACACAGTGACTAGTCTTGATTGTTTTTTTATTTAGAAGTTTTATGTATATTCTGAAGCATTCAACTAAAGAGATTTCCACTGTGGCATGCAGTCTTTCATTATGCTAATGAAGTTTTTTAGCTTGCTGTCAAATCTTTAGAAGGATCGTTTTGTTTTATAAATTGTGAATCTGTATTTTCAATGCAGATGCAAAGAAATTCAAGGATCTGTTTGAAGAAATAGTCCAATCCCAATCCAATATATCCAAAGCAGATGAAAAATCTGCAGATTCAACTGCTGAACTGCTTGGATCTCTGAAGGTTGAAGATAAAACCGAGGAGTCAAGACTTCAAACTCAAGAGAAGGATAACCAAGTTGATGAAAAGGAAAATCCTGCGGAATCAGCTGAGCTTAAACAGGAAGCTTGATTGGCATGTATTAATGCTTATTACTATTTATATTGCTGAGTATCTGGAGTGTTCAATGGCTCTATAATCAGTATGTCTCTGATGTTTAGCTGTGTATCGAGAGAAAAATATTTAATAATTTGTGCAATAGAATTTTTTGAGGGATTGTTAAACTTGCCAGCTAAATTGAGGACATAGTTAAATTGATCTTAAACAATTCTTTGACCATGTGAAGAACCAGACGTATACTATTCATTAGTTTTATTGGATATGTATTTGGAAATTCAGCATGCAGCCATATATGGATTTGTTTTTGTTGAAAATTGGCAAATAGTAATACAGATTTTGTATTACATTCTGAAAATTGGCCTCATGTTTGGTATCCTCGGAATACTAGGAACATTCAGGGCTTCAGAGTTGTCATATACAATGCAAGTAATCCAGATATGGTGGAAATTAAATACCGTCCAACAAGACTTCAACTTCTGCTATGTTCAATTTGTAATTGTGTATGCTGCTAATGTAGACTAGGATTATCTTCGCATGCATTGGCAGAGAAGACCAAGGTCAGAAGGATAGTGTTTATTTTTTTGTCTGGAATTTTTCTTTTTCTCTCTTGATTACAATAATGTTTTCATTCTGCTTTGATTGATAAGTAATGATCTTTCCGTCGATGATTTAGAAGAATTATGTAACTCTGCAGCCAGGCTAACAGCATTTCTTATGCTTAGCATATGCATCACAAGATGGTGTGAAAACAGGAGAACTTGATTATCTGTGTTAAAAATCTAAATTTAAATGCTTGCAGAGAATTCATTCAAAAATTATATTTAGAAATTCATAGTTTGTGCATGTATCCAAGACCTAATAAGATGTTTAAAGTGGCTGGCTTCAATAATACAATTCTGACCTCAATTGGGATCCCTCTACCACTATTCCACATTTTTGTGAACAATTACAAAGCTAAAAGCTTTAGATGTTTTCAATCGTATTATGGTTTAAATCCCAGTTCAGCAATAATCTTAGAAAAAACTTTTCTGGCCTCGGTGTGAGAAAATTGCATGATTAAACAGGAATGTTATTGGCTATTTTTAAAAATTGTTAAAAAAAGGCCATATAATAGATATGAACTAAAATATCATAATTTTTTTTAAAATATTTTTTAATATAGGAATAAGTTGACAAATATAGCTCATTTAGAACACTGAATCAAAAAGTCAACCGAGAAAATCCAACAGCCAACAAAGAGAACAGCTGCATCATCATAACACAACGTTATACTCACCCATACAAGAAGCTGAACCTAGGAAGCCGCTTGTAATATGAGTAAAATCAATTGCACACAAACAAGAATATTTGGGTACAACATTAAATAATAAAAAAGAACACAGACCATGATCATATGCAAAATTTGATGCATTTATATTATTAATTTTGTGTTCCATAAAAAGGGGTGTGAGATTTTGAGTTCGAATTTTTGTCTGTGTCTTGAAAAATAAGTTATTAGTTGTCAAAAGATATTCATTTAGTGGTATATTATGATAAGTTTATTTTTAATGATGTTTTGACCTATTTTGATAATTGTACATGTTATACATAATCTTTTACATGAACCTAGATTCTATATGAAAGCTACTCTTGTGGATGTAAGACCATGGTACTTTGAAACTTTGTAAATTTGAATTAAAAATTATTCATATGGATGTGTTTGGTCATGTGGATGATGATTCAATAGGAAAATCTTGTTATTTCATTATCTTTATTGATGATTTTTCTATATCTACTTGGATTTACTGTATGAGACATAAATATGAAGTTTCCACAAGTTTAAAGAATTTAAAATTTTAGTAGAAAATCAATCAAGATTTAAAATAAAAGTATTGAGGTCTAGGTTTGGCAACAAAGGAAAATATTGCTTTAAGGAATTCAATGAATTTTGGAAGTATGTAGGTATCATAAGATAAAAGACAACTCCATATACACTGCAACAAAATGGTGTTGTAGGAAGGATGAACCAAACTATTTTGGAAAGAGTCAGAAGCATGTTGAGCGATACATGATTGGACAAATGCTTTAAGAGAAGTTGTGAGTACAACTTGTAACTTGACAAGAAAATTTTCTTGCAAGACTCCTGTTTCAACATTTTATGAAGTGTGAATAGATGAAAAACCTTTTCTTTTACATTTAAGGGTTTTTGGTTGTAAGACTTTTGTTTGTGTGCCTAAAGAAAAACATTCTAAGTTGGATCCAAAAGTACAAAAATACATCTTCATTGGATATAGTGAGAATGTTAAAGGTTATAAGTTTTGGAGTCCTCTAATCAATAAAGTTGTATGTTCAAGTTATGTGATTTTTAGGGAACTTGGAACTATTTTTAATCTTATACAATAAAAAAAGAAAGAAAAAAAGAGTGCATTTTGATTTACAACAAAAAGATGCACATCAAGAAGAACATAATGATGAATTTGAGGACGAAGAAGAAGAGGGTTCAAGTGAAAGTTTTGAAGAAGACTATGATTATAGAAGAAGTTGAACATGTAGAAGAACAAGATGAATAATCCCGTACTCCACTATTGAGAAGATCCACAAGACAACAAAATCTTGTTGAGGTTTATAGCCAATTAGATTTTTGTTGTGTATTTTCTTTATTGAATATTGATGATGAACCTAGATTCTACATGAAAGCTACTCTTGTGGATGATAGTGAGTTTTGGCAACTAGCCATGCAAGACGAGATGATGGGCTTAGACTCTTGTGATACTTGGGATCTTGTTCATTTGTTCGAAGGAAGACCATTGGATGAAAGTGGGTCTACAAAAATAAATTTGGAGTGGTTCATTGGAAAAGTACAAGGCTAGATTGGTAGCTAAGGACTAATTCCAAAAAGAGGGAGTTGATTTTGGTGAAATTTTCAATCTTGTTACTAAATTATCGAAATTTTCAATCTTGTTACTAAATTATCTTTCATTAGATTTTTTTATGCATAATTGTTGCTTATGATTTTAAAATTGAAAAAATGGATGTTAATATTGCATTTTGCATGGAGATTTGGAAGATTTTTTTTATATATAATAGCTTAAAGGTTTTGAGGTAAAAGGAAAATAGCATTTGGTTTGCATGTTAAAACAATCTTTTTATGGTCTGAAACAATCACGCTAGATGCAATATCAAATTTTTGAATTTTGAATTTTTATTTTTTTTATGTTAAAATTGGGTTTTTATGAGAAGTGAAGATCATTGTGTTTACATTAGATGTATTGATAATTAGTTACTATTTTTTGTTTTATATGTGGATGCCATGTTATTTTTTAGTAACACAAAAGGTATGATTAGTGACTAAAAGTTGAACTTTCAAGTGCATTTGAGATGAAGGATTTGGGGCAACAATCTACATATTGGGAATGGAAATCAAAAGGGATTGAGATAATAAAAATATTTGGCTGTCACAAAATAAGTATGTGAATATTATTTTGCACAAAATGTAGGATTGTAAGCCAGTTAGGATTCCTTTACTAGTTGGCACTTAGTTTATTTTAGATGTGTCCCAAATATGTGGATGATTTAGAAGATATGTCTAATGCGCCATATGTAACGTGTTGTGAGAAGTTTGATTATGTAATAATGTGCACTAGATCAGATATTGTCTAAGCAGTGGGGGTATTAATTTGGTTTATGTCTAACCATGGTAGAGAGCATCAAAGTTATGCAAAGAGGATGTTAAGATATTTGCATGGTACTTTTGATTAATTTTTGCTTTATTCTAGTACTAATAGTGTGAATAAGACATTGGACATGTATGGTTTTGTTGATGCAAATTAAACATGTGCCTTGGATAGTTGAAGGTCCACTAGTGTGTATGTTTTTACTTTGTTTGAAGGAAATGTTAGTTGAACAACAAAGAGGCAACCCACAATTTCTTTATCTATTATTGAAGCAGAGAATATGGTTGCTACCCATGTTTCTAAGGAGGTAGCATGGTTGCAAAGATTATGTGTAGATATTGGTTTTGATTATTGGAAAAATTAGATTGGTTGTGATAGCTAGAGTGTAATTGGTTTATAGCCAAGAATCTTATATATCTTGCTCAAACTAAGCATGTGAATGTTCAAATTGAGTAGAAAAATATTAACTGTCAAGTGAAAGTTGTAGATTATCTTACCAAATTTGTGAGCATAGAAAAAATTGCTTGGTGTAGAGAGGCCACATGCCTTGGTTCTTGTGCTTAGTTGATTCCATGATGACGTGATTCTATTGAATCTTGCAAGGTATGTGACAAGTGGGAGAATGTTGGGAATCAAGGTGTTTCAATTTTGACATTTTCTTGCAAATATTTGAAATTTATATTAAATATTTGTGCTCCATAAAAAGGGGTATGAGATTTTGAGTTGGAACTTTGGCCACATGTTGGTGCTTTGAAAAATAAGTTATTAATTATCAAAAGATGCCTATTTAGTGGTATAATATGGAAAACCCATTTCTAAGGATGTTATGACATATTCTATGACAACTATAAGGATTAAAAATAGGGGAGATCATTTTAGATGTGAGAATCATGTTGTATGAATTATTCATGATAAATTATGACACAAATAATTTTTTTTACATAAGCGATTGATAGTCTATGATGCATGTAACATCTCCTATTTTTTAAGGATTTTGTGATAAATTGTAAGAGGGTGTAAGAGTCATGTAAGAGACTACATTTCGCATGTAAGGGTCATATAGATTTTACTGTTGTATTTTGGAACCTTGTTTTGACCCATAGTAATGTTTTGTGGTGGTATTGTGAGCTTCCATGAGTCTATAAATTGAAAGCTTGAGATGGAGACATTATGAGAAGTTTTACAAGTACACAAGTGCTATTAGATTGGATGCATAATTGAAGGAAGTTGAATGTATTGTAATCTCTTTTTTAGATAGTACAAACTTGTCTTTTTTCTAGTGGAATTTTTTATCTATTTTTTTTCCCACATAAATCTCTATGTTATGTGTATGACTCTTGAGGATTGCTAATTTTCTTTGTTGACAGTTCATATTAGTTTAAATCTCCATTGACATTCTATGTATAATTTTCAGAATTGCAAGTTTATTTCATATTTCCATATTGTAGTACATTCCTTCATTTCTAACATACTTTTGAAGGCATTATTTTAGCTACATTTTGAACCATTTGAATAGGAAAGAGAATCACCACTATTGGAATTTGAAGCATTACCAACACCACCAAGAGTAACCTCAAGAGCAAATTCATCAAGATCAAAATTACTTCGTTTCCTTGAAAAACCAAAAATACCAATTAGGAAAAACCTTATCAACAAAAAATAGAAACATTTTCAACAACGCAAACATAAACTATACCAAAACCAATAGGAGCAACAACCCCATCAATTGGAGAGAAACACTAGGAGTAGAATGAATTGATTCATATGCATAGAATTTAGAAGCCCCATCAATTGGAGAGAAACACTAGGTGCTAAAATTTCACTATCATTCAACAAAATATTAATATCATTGTTCTTCCAAACATCCTTCAAGATAGAAGAACCTTTCTACAACACAAAATAACTAGGATTTGGAAAATAGGGCTATCACTACCAATAACCACAATATCATCCCACTAATAGAAATGATTATTTCCAAGCGATAAGTTATTAGAAGTATCTTTTTATGAGAGAAAATACTAACAAAACCTTGGGGATCACCATCAATAAAATTACTTATGTCTTATCTCCATCTATGCCCCTATAAATCCACATTGCCAATAACCACAACAATTATGGTTTTTTTGAAAGGTCAATAAACATTAAATTCTTGTCTTGAAGATTGTAAGATGGGAGTTACTTATGATACATTCTATGATGCATAAAAGAATGATTACATGGGAGCTACATTAGAATATTGACCTACATTATGATGCAGGGTAGAGTCTTTATTTGATTCCTTGATCTATAAGTGAATGGGATCAATAGTGTACTACATATCATTGGTTTCACACAAAACCTACTTTTTGTAAGCTCATACTTTAGATTGGTGCTACAAAGGTTAAGTATTCATAATTTAATTAGAAAAAGACCTAAATGTTCCTTCTTCCAATTTAAATATATTCTTTAGGTAACATGATCTCAAAGGAAAGGACTATCATGGATCTAAAAATATTTTTACCATGATGGAATGAATAGATTCGAGGAATATTGATGTCATCATGGAATGAATGGATCTAAGGAATATTGATGAAGTGAAAGGATTCATGGGCCTAGTGGGGCATTACCACAAGATTGTGAATAATTTTTATAAAATTTCCCTCCCTATAACTTCCTTACAAACCTATGGTTAAGCCTATCATACAACCTTATTGCATGCCATTGATCTTAATCTCCCATATAACATCCTTTTCAACCAACCATTGATTCATGCTATGAAAACTATTGTCTCCACCTTCCATTAATACACCTTACAATCATATATATTAAAATCATCATTGTATTATGTCGATTGGAATTGTGTATATTTGATCAAGATTTATTATTAGCTATTGAAACTATTTAATGTTCACACCTTTTGACTTGTAAATAGAATAGTTCAATTATTATTTTAGTTTTAAGGTTGTTAATATATTATCTTTCAGGTCTTGTGGTAACTTGTATTCTAATTCTGAATTCATTATGTCAATTGGTAAAATGTGTTAATTAGTTATTAATTGTAACTAAATTATAATTATAGAGCCAAGGTGATACATAAGATTAGATAGGATCATGACAAGTGTCTTAATCTTGTCTTGAGACAACTAACTCGTCAAATATTAAATGAACTAGGAAACACTTGAATTAAATGACATGATAAGATAAGATAAGATCACATGGCACCTAAGACTTCTAGAAATATTCTTAGGATCTAAGTAAACTTAACATGTGAATAAGACCTACTAGGTGAGCTAGGTAGGTAGAAAACCTTATTCACACCAGCAATGCAGTACCATAACTTTTGAAGGCCATAAAATTTGACTTAGGTAGCTTACATAGACTTCTTTTTGACATGAATAAATTTTGAAGATTGAGATTCCCATAACCAAATTTATCTATTTATAGACCATTTTGAGAAAATTTGGAACCTAATTCAACCATCAAAGGCCTCAAAATTATATTTTAGCATTTTTACTCTTTTGGGCTTGTATATGAGTATGAATTTTGATTGTAAGTCACTCTCAAGATTTAGGATATTTAGAGGATAGAGAATAATTAATATGCTTTTTTATTAAATAAAAAAATTACTAAAAATAGTAGTTGTTAAATTTAGCAATTTAAATTATGTTGGCATCCAATTTCATTATCTCCAAATTATGCTTGATTCTTAGCCCCCTTATGCATTTTTTCCTTGTTTAACCATCATAGATAACTAATATGAGATCATCTTTAATGGGTTCCCCTTTTGTAAAAGTTTGCATAAATATTCCCCCTCTTTAACCCTAGGCGCCTCTCATGTGTTTGAAGTTAAAAAAATATTGAGAAAATTATAAGGGTGGGTTGTATCTTGGCCATTTCTCTAATTTTGGGCAAGTTGTCAAAATTTTAATGTTTTAGAGTTTTCCTTCCTAGTATGCATTTCCTCCCAACCCCACCTTGCTCTTTTATCCCTATTAGGATATCAAACTTTCCCATCCTAGCATACATTCTCCCAAACCCTTGCCTTTGTATCCTTTCCTATAAAATTTGGAATTTTCCCTTCTCAATATCCCTTCCCTCCATTCACCACATTTTCCCTTGCCTTTCTTTGTATTTTAGACTTACCCTTACTGGTGTTCTTTTCATCTAAACCCCAACTCTATAATCCCTTACACTATCTTTTCAAAGTCGTATTTTCTACCATCCCTTTTGTATGTTTAATCAAAGTTAGAGATGTAGGGATATCCATAATACAATATGACATATGAATATCCCTAAACCTCAATCCTTGAATATCTAAAACTCCCATGTATTTTACATTTCTCACTCCTACCTATCTCCCTATATGACCTAGGATATCATTTATGATGCAATAAAACCCTACAACTACCCCAATGGGATTTCTCACCTAGAAATATTTGTTCATCTTAAGCACATGGATTCATATGTACTTCTAGTTATGGATAAAATAAGGTGACCTACGAATCCATTAATATAGTGGTTGAAAATTCAACCCACAACAGTCCTCATGGGATCTCCAAACCATAATTCCAATAGATTTCATAGGATCTTCCTCAGGTTGCATGCCAAAAATTAGTGGTGAAATTAATGTAAAAGATTTATAATTCATAAAACATTCCCCCATACGTCTCAAGTATAACCAAATGTTATAGACTGTGATTTGTGTTGCAATCCAAGGAAGAATCATGCATGAAAGTAAGGATGTCCATTGCAACATACTAATCATGGGATATTTGAGTTTAATGTGGATCTACATGTCCTTCTATGAGGTATTAAGGGCCCAAAAATTTTCATTGGAAGGGAATGGAAAATTAATATAGTATTTTATAGAGCCATTAGTAGGGGAAATATGATAGAAAGCCTTAGGGTTTCATTTTATAGTTCTACCTGTATCACTTTTTCATATTATATTGATGTAGGTTTACTCAAATTTGTATCAAAATCTCTGTAACCTTTGAAGAATGAATATAAAGTACAAATTCAATCTTGATTCAACATCTCTAGGTGTATTGTGTCCATTTATGGATGTATTTATGACTAGTTTATCAATCAAAGGATTGTAAAATATTTACAAGGATTTTGTGAAGTATATTTTCTACAAAACAAAATAAGTGTTCATATTTACTCAATAATTAAACTAAGAATTTATTATTTAATATTCTTCAATTCTAAAGATCTTTCTAAATGCATCTGTAGAACCTAGTTGCTCATGTATTCTAAATGATATTTCCTTTTGTGAGATCTTCATTAAGATTTCACTATTGGTTTCCATTATTACATTGTTTGAGTGAGTTTAATAATTTTGTGTCTAATTGGAAACTAGCACTGGTGCATTATATACTTCATATTCCACCACCTTAACACATTAAAATAAATAAATATTATAATAATTTTTAGTCTTTATTGCTCCAAGTTCTTTCCAAATTCTATGTGTGAAAGTGCATAACAACAATAAAGGTTAAATATATCTA
>VDFB02143148.1:0-11811 GCA_007258455.2 Sequoia sempervirens | reverse complement strand
CAAGTCCATAGAACTTAGGAAGGACTGAAGTAGGAATATTTTTGAGGTTATCAACTTCAATCTGATGAGAAATGGGGAAAGGAAAAGCTAGTTGGTTAGGTCTGTTTCTATTTGCATCACCCATGCCTACCTGATGTAGTTCCAAAGCAAAGAGATTTTGAACCTGATTTTGGTCTTCAAAGGAAATTTTAAAACTGGTCAAAATTAGAATGCATCAGCAAAGGGGTGTCACTCTTCTTCTTCTTCTTCTTCTCTTAGTAGATTCTGATGATCAACTAGCTAGAATGGATAAGGATTATTAGGAAGGAATCTCCCATGAGCATCTCTCCTCCTTCCTCTATGCATATGGTATCAACTCACTATTAGCCAGCTCACACAAAAAATTGGCAAAAGAATAGTGGATCATTACTTTCCTAAATGAGGGGTATACTAAGGTAAGCTTCTAGGAAATACTACAACAAGAAATAAAGTACCAATGACTCCAAAGAACTCCCTAGTTTAACACCATCCTCGACAACAACGCCAAAAATGTTGGCCTCCTACAATGATTTAACAACTAAGCCCTTACAATCGTGATTCAGAGATTAGAAATCTAATTTGAATAGCTATCTCAATCATCGTGAAGGTGCATTTAACTTTTCAACCCAAGGACATAGACTTGAAATTAGTCAACACAATATGTGCACTAGGAATCCAAAGTAGCCATATTCATCCTACAACTAAGAAAGACATAATGTTGAAAGTAAATTTCTTGGAAAGAAGTAATATAAGTGCTGAGCATCCACCAATAACTATACTAATATGAAATGCATGATAGAAATGAAAGTTTGAGCAAACAAACAAGAAACTACTTTGTCTGTTTTGGCTACAGGAACAATCACAAAATGGAATTCTAGTGGCTACAGGAATAGACAGTGTCAGATTCTTAACTAATTGTTGAACATAAAGTAATAACTAAACTAAAGGATGGAATGCTCACCAAGTGGGCCCACTTGGATGAGTATCCCTTAAAACAAATGTGAACTCAGATGCACAAACTTATAACTTCATTTTATTCATTGGAAAACATGAGTACAATCGAGCAACATAACTATATTATTGAAAAACTAAAAATGTGAGTACATCATCAGATTAATCAACCTTTCGAGGAGCATTTGAGTCTTATTTATAAGAAGAAGAACTACTAACTAACTACCTAGCAAGGCATTCAACTCCAACATATTAGGAGAATGCCACTTTAGGGAAAGCATAAAAATTGGAGAGGAGGTTATGCATGCGTGGAATCTAGTCAAACATGTTTGCCTTGACACAGATCTAGCACAATAGTAACTCCTATATTCACTCAACAAACAATCAAGACCATTTACAAGGAAATTACAATTCTTTGATTCAAACTAGGAATTTCCCTCTTGCTAAGAGTCTTCCCTCCATTGACCTTTGAACGACCACCTTGTTGAACTTCATGGCGAATGACCAGCTAACAAAATCTTCCTCAATTTTGTAGGCTTCTAATTATATCTACATAACAATATTAGTACGCACAACAATTGCATATTTGTAACTATCTTAAAGTAACATTCATTAATCCTCATGTAAAATTAACATAGATAGTTCATATAGCATGTCAATGTCATTAAAGATTACAAAAATAAGCTTATGCCCAATGTCTATGGTTTTGAAGAAATATCATAAAAAGGTCAACATCCAAGTATCAAAGTCTATGAAAACTACAACAAATGGATAATAAACTCTATCAAAATTGAGTCATAAACTGGACTCATCACCTCCCTTTGGAAATAAGGAAGAAAAATGATGCCTTCATGATAATAGCTAGATTCAATGGGATAGGAATAAAATGAACCCTTGTTGATAATGGTTCTGCTTTGAATGTGTGTAGTGTGAAACTTTTGGATAGACTAGGTGTGGATAAATCAAGAATTGAACCTAATTCCTTATCGATTCAATGATTTGATAATGTAGGAAAGCAATTGCTTGGTGTGATTACTTTGTATATCATAGTTGGAAAGGTTCCCTTACAAACTCCTATTCATGTTATGCCTCATGATCTTTCATACAATCTTCTTTTAGGAAGACCTTGGATTCATGAGATGCATGTGGTGCCTTCGACTCTTCATCATATCATGAAGTATGTATATAACAACAAAGTATACCAGGTTGAAATGGATCCCAAGCTTGGAAGTTTCTTATAAGTTGAAAAAGGAACAAGTCCTCTAAATGCATTAATTCGAACCTCGAACATAGAACCTATGAAAGATGAGAAACAAGAGATAGAAAAGTGTCAAAGTTATTGGAAGATGATTGGGGTTCCTTAGACTTCACACCTACATTCATGGGTGAGTACAAGATCATAAACAAAGAGTCTAAAAAGGGAAAAGAAAAAGCAATAATGTTAACACAAAATTTGAGAGAACATTCGAAAGTATCCACTTCAACCACTTTAGAAGAAGAAACAAATTACACAACAAACTTTGATGAAGCTGACTATGAACAACCACTGAATCTGAAAGAAATGAAAATGCTTTATGGAAAAGATTATGAACTCATGAAAAAACTTGGATATAGTGGAAATGGATGTGGTGCTAGAGAACAAGGTATTTGTGTCCCTATAGATCCTAACACACAAGGAACGACTAATGGTCTTGGTTATTGTCCTTCAGAAGAAACAAGCAAGGCTTCACTTAATGTCAACACTCTTACAAAAGACTCTTCTAAGCCAACTTTAACATTAGTGCATCCTGAACCGATAGAAACTAGTGGTCTTGATTGTTAACTTTTGAAAGAAATGAAACAAACAAAGAAATATTTGCTTAATATCAATGTCATCACACAAAACACTAATGATTTGAGTTTGTTAGATTTTACACCTTCCTTTAAAGAAGAGTGCAAAATCTCGCAATCTAAAGAGTTTTGTGTAAGTATGACATCTTGTACTAAGCAAGAGATATCTTTGTCACAAAATAAAGGAACATCTTCTACTATTGACCAAGAGAGTATCCTGTTGAGACTCCTCCAAGATCATTTGATATCCCTCCCTCCATGAACACAAAAGAAATTTTACTACAAGAGTTCATTTTGCGCATATCATAGAGTTCATGGTTATTCTACTAATGAATGTAAGACTTTGAGTAACAAAATTCAATATCTTAAGGATTGTGGTGCTCTTCCTTGTGGTGAAGCACCTTGTTCCTCTAAGTGATATTGATTTTCACTCTAGCATATTTTTCATCAATCATCTCGTCTCATCCTTGTCCTGCACTAAGTGGGGGCAAGGGGTTAGGTAGCCTTGTCCTTGTATGTCACTTATCATTGTCTCTTTTGGCTAGTTGAACTCCTTTCATGTAGATATAAGAGAAAGCTTGGGATGTGGACGGCATGCCTTAAGTTGGCTCACATGTGACAAACTTATTCATGATGTAGTTCGATTCATAAACATATGACTTGACATAAGGATTTTCAAATAAGCTCTCATGTCTTTTTCCACTTTAAAGAAATTGCTCATAGCAATGGTGTTAGCAACTGCTTTAAAGTGGGGGCATACATTGACACTAATGTTTTACTATGTGATTTTATTTTTTCTTGCGATGTGTCCTTTTCTTGGTGGTGTCATTGGGCTTGATATCTTATGAGAGCGTGATATTTATTTGACTTGTCCTCTCTTGGAGACATTAGTCACAATGTTCCCTAAGAAGAAACCTGACATGAACTAAGCAAAATCCCTTTGAACATAATTTACACTATTTTGCATTTACAATTTCGGTTATATGGCCACCTTGCATAATACACTTTGCACGTCTGTGGAGGCATCTTGTTTGTTCATGAATTTCAAGCATACAAAGCTTTTCTTGCCTCATGGAGTTCGAAGTTCATTATTGTGTGGTGCCTTATCGAAGTTATCATGATGTATAGCTTTGGTATGGTTGTACATATGGGAGATGAACTTAGGCGTGACTTTCCCATAGCCACTTGCTTGGGGGCTCACCCAGTGGATGGCCTGAGGTTCCAGTAGCCCTTGTGAGCGTGCGTTGGTTTGCATAGTGGACATCGTGTTCCACTTGTAAACATTTCTTGGACAAACAACTTAGATCTGATCCACATCATGTTCGACAAACAGTTGAAGCTTGATCCACCTCTTTTTATTTTTATTTTTGTTTTTCTTTCTTTTAGTTATTAACATTGCATGTTTGTGTATCTTGTTTTGCTACCTACAATACACCTTGTGTGTTTCCTTTAGTGCTTATGTTGGTTTGATGTAGGATCTTGGATCCTGGGGGCTTGACCACGTCCTCGATATGTGTTATCCTAGACCATCCACATTGGTACAATTGGACCCCTCTTGAATGTCTACTTTAGTGTGATTTTGAAGCAAGTTCATTCTCTCACTATAGTGGGGGCTAGATGTAATGACGAAAATTATACGCCCTTCTTGGAGATGGTATAATTTATCTTAATATGGGATTGGTTAATGTGGATTAAAATCCTAAAGCTCCCTCCAGGTGGTCATGGTTTATTTTGCATCGGCCCCAGCCTGCGCCTTGTGTTTGAATATCTTCGGGCCCCTTTTTGAAGCGCCTTTGCCTGTTTGCTCCACGTGTCTACCATGCGCTCCTTGGAAGGTTTTATTCCCTTTTTTCTCTATCGAGCCCCATCTATTTGCTAGGTGTTAGCAACGCGGGCCTTTAAGAGCCCTTTCCCCTTCGCTCTCCTTTCGAGCTATGCCCACGTGCCATGTTGCATCAGTCCGCAGGCAACCTTTTGGCGGACCCCACAATTAGCGCTTGAAACAAATACTTCTCCATGGGGAATTTGATTGCAAGGAAGGAATGAATGAATATGAAGCCCTGTTGTTGTGCCATGTATCCTAACCAAATCTTTGGGTAGGAAAGACGTGTCTTCATAGAAATTTTGCTGCTTCCACACTGGGACCACAATCATCATTTGCAGAGGGGTGCATCTTGTTTGAAGGCAACTACATACGATGTTTCAGAATCTTTTCTACTGTAATAGCCTTGGGGAATCATTGTGATGGACATCATTTCTTGTGCTTGGAATCTTTTCAATTACTAGCTCTATAGCAGTGGATGATCTATATATACTGCTTCGACTCTTGGAAAAGGGGTTCAAAAATCATAGAAAGAAGTGAAAAATATTGTAGGCCTTTTGTATTGTTCTTTGATTATTGTATTAAGACTTACAAAATGTGTCATATTGTTTGGCCTCTCTATTTCTTAGTTAATGAGCAAGACATTATATTGTGTTGTTTCTTGTACTTAGTAGTTTATCTGCGAGACTTCTATAATTTTAATATAAATTTGTTGATTCAGATCATGTCTTAAACTCTTCTTGTTCAGTAAATGTGTATGGAAGTTATGTTATGTTATCTGATAGACTTCTTAGGTTTTTCATCTATGCTTTCTGTTATTTCTGGACACATAGATTGCTAAGCAGGCCCTTAAATCTCATCAGAAAGGAAGATTTACCATGCCCATACTTAAATCTTGGCGCATTGCCTCAGATTAAATATTTATTTTATATATTTACTTCCTTTTCCCATTTCAAACCCCCCCAAAATATAGGAGCCAACTTCTTTAAAAACCCAGAGGTTACTTAGTTTAGTGCAATTGGTCTTCCCATTAACTGAGTTTCCCATAAGGTTGTTTGCCTAGCAATTTTAGGAATTAATAGTTCTTTTTCTAGCATGCTCGATGGGACTTGCTTGAATGTATCTAAATTTAAAGTAGGTGTATGGGCTATAGACTTGTTACTATATCCTAGATAGCAAACATCCCTGGCCTGCTAGTGCCATCGTTGGTAACAGTACAAACAAGAACTAGTCTAGTGAACGTCCCGATCCCTCCACTAGCCATGTTTCCAATTGCTAATAGAAATTATGTGGCATGGGATGTGGGAAGACCTCTCATAGCACCAGTAGCACCCGTCATTTGGGCTCTTATCCCAACCTATGCTTTAAAAGTTGTACCAAAATTCCTAGGGGAAGGCTCGAAAACACCATCCAAACATCTACAAGATGTGGAAAACATATGTTTGGTGCATGGTGTAACCAATCAAAATGTAGCATTGAGATTGCTTGCAACCTCTTTCAAAGGCGATGCACTTGATTGGTACCGCACTTTGGGAGCCAATACTATCGGTACTTAGGATCAGCTTAGGGATCCTTTTTATGAGCGATTTTCAAACAATGGAGATCGGTCTTCACTATTTCAGTAGCTGGCGACCATAAAATGAGCCCCTTAGGAGGCCATGGCCGACTTCAATGCTCAGTTTCACACAACTTGGCAAAGGATTCAACCTGTAATCCATCTGCCTACAGTTTTGGCATTCATGTTCTATCTGAAGTCTCTCAACGCTAACGTTTCGGTGATGATCTAGTCCCTTGGTGGGAACACCTTTCCAGATGCATATAACATTGTTGTTAGGTAGAGAATAATTTGATTGATGTCAAAAAGTTACTGCCTCGGCCTGCTATGCCTATATTTGCAGAGTTGTCGATTCCTTCCTAGGAGATAGCTTCTATCAGCGCATTTGCTCCTCCCTAATCTATGTATGCATATCTGAGTGCACCTCATAATGCTACTTCTACATCTAACTCCTCAAAACATGAGATGAGAAATGTTAAGGAGTTGTTGTAGAACATCTCAAAAGAAATAACTACCATCAAGTGGAACCAATCCATGGGCCTCCAAAGCCAACTCACCAAAATTATCAAGGTGAAACATCTACCTACCAGCAAAATTAGTTTCAAGGTGTGTGCATGAATCCACATATTCAAATAAATAGTCAGATAGTGTTGGCAGCTAATCTACTGCAAAATTTTCACCCAAGTTCAAATAGAGAGCTAGTAGTGGGGCAAAATAATCTTATTAATGATATCAATCCTTGGTGCTTCCCTTGCAACGAAGCACATATGCCTCAAAATTGCTCACATGGAAATCTACAACAAAGAGTGGCGGAACAACGCAGTCAAGGTGTAGCGTCTTATTTAGGAGGTTATGTATATGCTTCTTTGCAAATGGAAAATGCGGTACTCATCGTGCAAATGCAAGGAATGTCCTTGGAGCAAGAAACAAATATAGCTCTCGACCACACGCTCTTCTTATGGATGGAAGAAGAACAGGTAGTGTTCACAAATGATGCATCCACATAAAAGGCCCCACAAGTGTAATTAGATTATAACACTCACTCAAAGAGGAGATTCATGGGTGAACCGGTCGTCCTGCAACCCAAGAGTGTTCCCGACCAAGCTCCTAGTACCTCCGTAATTGCACAACAATTTTAGCCACGAAAGGAAATTGTTATAACAAGGGAGCTAAGGAACAAAAGTCTTTGAATTTTCTGCCATTTAATGTGGTGGAACAATTGAAGAAATCCTCTACTAATGTATCTCTTTGGGATATCTTAACTATTCCAGAGCAGAAGTCATTGTTGCAGAAGGTCCTACTGGAAGATGCAAGCATAGAGCCAGTAGGACAATCCTCCAAAGGAAAGGTCGTTGATCGATTACCTCAGGCCAAAGTTCTCACAAACAATGGAGATGAAGCTTCTACTTTAAGTAAAGGTAAGCCTAAACCAAAACCCTTCTTGACTCTCATTATAGGTAAGAAGTTGTTGCACAATTCTATGATTGACTCTGGTGCTAGTGCGACAGTCATGCCCAAACAGATAGCTGGAGCCTTAGGACTTAGCTATGAACCTTTAAACATAGGGGTTATGCAACTTGATGGGAACAAGGTAGAAACCATAGGTGTCATCAAGAACCCCCCCTTGACTCTATTCTCCTGCCCTAGTATCACAGTTCCACAAGATACCGTGATCATAGATGTCCCTCCCATGTTCGATCTTTGCTTATCCCAGGAGTTCACTTCCAAGATAGGTGGATATATTTCCTTGGATTGGTCACACTTGATCCTCAGGACCAAACATGGAGCTAAAATGAAGATAGTGTCTAAATATTTGCCTTCGAAACATGTAGCAGATGAAGCTATAATCAACTTTGAGGCCACTCATACCTCTATCACTAAAGATGAAATGTATTGTGTTGAGCTAATAGAGGATGAGAAGGTGACCGAAGACCATACTGATCAAGAAGAGGTCCTCTTGAGCACTGACACTTTCAACAATTATCATGCCACCAGGTAGGGAACCTATGTCATCTATGATGAGAATCAAGTGATTCTGAAGGTCATGAAGGAATCTGAGGGTGGTCAAGCATCATAGTTGTGGACACTACATTTTGATGGAGCAAGATGTAAATTTGGTGCATGAGTTAGGATATGTTTGACTTCCCCATCCAATGAAAAGATCCTCAGGTCTTTTCACTTTTAGTTTTCCTGTTCGATCAATGAAGTTGAATATGAAGGCCTAGTGCAGGGTCTAAGTCTTGTGGAGCAGATGTGCATTAAACAAATAATGGTGTTCAGAGACTCTGAGCTAGTAGTCAATCAAGTCCAAGGGCTCTCCATAGAAAAGAATGTTCGCATGAGATCTTATAGACATAAAGTCTAGGACTTGATTGAAAGCTTTGAAGCCTTCAATATCCAAACAATCCCCAAAGTGCAGAATGTAGCTATGGATCGAATGATGGTGATAGGATCTCAATTTGACCCTATTTTTGACCTAATTGATAATGTACACTCTGTGTGAGTGATTTTCTGATTGACAATCCCAAATAATGACCAGAGCTGGCAAGTGTTTGAAAGTGATGAACACATTGCTTCATTCATTCAACACTCTAGAGAGTTTGTGGATCAGCTCTAACTAAAAATTGCAAAAGCCTATGAAGAGAAAATTATTTAGCTAAGGTCCAACAAACTTCCAAAAGAACTGGTCACTCTTGAAAACCTATTCGATTGTGACGATTCAAGGAATGACAAGAGGAAGTTTGTAGCAGACAAAAATAACTATGTAGATCTTCAGGTCGGGAATGGAAGGAAGCTCAAGGTTGGAAAGGATGCTCTACAACATGATAAAGAAAGGCTCATCCATTTTTGTGAAAAATATGAAGGAGTAGTAGCCTGGTCGTATGATGACCTCAAGGGATATGATCCCAAAATCATCCGACATATGTAGACATGCAAAATTGGCATAATGCATTCGATTAGGTCATATTCATCCATTCAGCAAATAAATCAAGTTTATTTATCAATCTCTTAAAGTCATCAGTTTAAATTAAATAAATCAACTTGATCCTAACATCACCCTCCTTGATTAAATAAATCAATCCTTTTATTTAATTAAGTCCGAAATCACCTTTCATCCCTTTTTTATTTAAATAAATCAAAATATTCAAGTCAAAAAGGTCAAATCATCTTATCATTATCTAAGCTAATCTAATCTGATTAAATCTAATCTAATGCATGTCACATCCTCTAGCTTTTCCCACTTGCACCAATAAATCAATTTATTGATTTATTAAAATCAACATTTTCCATCAACATGGCATATTTGGGAATACTCCCTCAAATTTGAATTCAAAAACAAGTGGACATGTACATCCAACAAAGCAATTAATGTCTCTTTCATGTCCCTCACTCAACAATTTTAAATTCTTACATGTCCCCCACTCAACAATTTTAAAATCTTTGGCACATTGACCAAAATGTGCTCATCCTCATGCCTATCACAAGTTGACAAATGCCTCTTCTCATTGGCTAGATCTTTGTCCCACATTCATCCATTTGGCTATTTCTCTCATCAAAATAATCTATAAATGGAAGGCTTCATTCTTCATCAAATCCTCCACAATCTTGAGATCTTTCTCCATATTATTGTCATTATCCTAACATTCCATATCATTCTTCATAGCAGTTTTATCATTTAGCTTAGCAAAGGATTGGGAAAGGGCTATTTTCCACATAGCACCAATCCAATATGGGATAGGTTTGAGCATGCTTAGTCTTTTTGGTATTTTATCACTTTGTTTATTTAGCATGATTCAATATCTCATATGGATGCTTGATAATTTGCTATGTTTTAAAGTGCTAATCATGCTAATGTGTGTGTGTTAGTTTTATCCATTTGCAGATTTTCACCATCCACATAATGGCTAGAGGGTTGGAGTTTATTCATGTTTATTCATGGGGCTGCTGAGGTCTAGCTCAACACATTCGACATAGAAAAAGATGCTGCACAATATTATAATGCTGCCATCATTAGATCTCGTGGCTTTAAAATGATTACTAACTTCATCCCTATCAATATACACATATATGTTTGTCTTTCTTTTTTTTTCTTTCATTGTATTTGAAGTGATTTGAATAGTATAGCACACATCATTTAAATGATTATGGTTTCACATGCACCTACTATTATCATATGTTGATATCTACCTAGGTTTTAATAGCTTACATGGACTGTTGGACCAGTTAGAGTGTGCTTTACATAAAATTCTTGGGTGTTCAGACTTTGAGTGTCTTGAATTTAATGATAGGTATGACATGATTCAACAAGTTGTACACTTCATTACCACACATTGACTACCCTATGCATGGCGTCCCAAATCCATGTTTGGTCAGCGTTCTAAAATCTCCTATTCATTGTGCTATTAATGCATTTTGCTTTAAATCACTTTGTCCATGCTTGGTTGGTGTGCGCTGTGCTATTATCCTCATTCATAACTATCTACATTTAGTCTATGCTCAGCCTATTTCCACAATCTTGAACATCTGGATGACTCCCTGTTAGATTGCTTTCATCTTTTTCACTTTAGCTTTCGTTTGCCCTGGATCCATAACTTCAGAGACACACCATCATCCTTGGTTCTTACAAGTTGCTACGATTTCCCATTGATATTTTCTTGGTAAAGAAATGTGTGAGCGAAGAGCATTTATCCATGTCTCTGCATATGTGTTTTGTGATTGGTCTACATAGCAAAGAAGCAGACTAAATAGTGAATGATGGATGCTTTGAATGTTCACCTTTTTTCCAATGTGCTTTATATATTTGTATTGACTGTGTTCGCCTCTTTTCTGGTGTGCCTTGTCTATGCTTCTACATTTGTTAACAAAGAAAAGATGCTTTATTTAGAGAGTGAATTGTGTTGAATCCAATCTATATAATCTCTTGTCCAGTTACCATTATTAAACTTTATTAGGTTTATGTGAAGTAAAGACTTGTTGTGTATACTTGCTGCATTAAATCAATTGTCAAAAGCTAGAATCCGTCACCTAACTTTAGGATTGAGAAATACTTTTAAGATTATAAGACTCTTGCTTGTTATGGTATTCTTTTAGATCTGTAAAGCATCATATTTAAAATAATTTTCCAAAAACGACAAGATTACGTTCATTCATTTCTACAATAATTTATGTTTTGAGCGGCAGTAGTAGGGTGGGATATGAACAGCTTTGGCGCACAATTCAAATTCTAGACTTTCTTGAAGGATGAAAAAGGATTTTATTTAATGGCACGTATGGAACAGGTGATTATCTCATTTATGGGTGGACGTTTTGCCACGTTGAATTGATTGATTAGAATTCTAGAGAAACTTTGGGGATAGTAATTATAAAATGTGGGGGGTTGAAAATCTTCTTCTCAGTCAGGAGAGGAAAGCTTTTGGTGGCATTCAAAGAGCTCTATTAAGCTTTCTTTGTTTGCAGTCTGTCATCTTTATGTCATTTCACACCTTTAGAGCAGGAAAGTTTTTACTTTAGCACATTTATTGCAGACTTTTTAGTAGTCTTTTATATGACTACAAATTGTATCAAAATCAATAATTTATGGGGCCCCGGATAATGTCGATGTCATAATGGATTCAATAACATTATTTATTCATTC
>VDFB02143147.1:42633-138867 GCA_007258455.2 Sequoia sempervirens | reverse complement strand
CTGCATGACCCCAAACATATTAGGTTGGCATTGCTAGTGAGACAACACCAAAATACACCAATTGATTATCCACAAAATGACATGCGTACCTCAAAAACACACATCACTTGGACTACACACCCTTTCGAAACCTATAAACACTCCCATAAATCTGCATAACACAATATTATTTTGCAGTGGAATGTAGACCATTCCAAATAGGTACTCTACATTGCCAACACTGTCACTGGCAAACTTGATATACCATCAACCATAACTTTTGTACCGAAGGACATAAAGACATGAAATTTTGGATTTAAGGTCCTCAAACATGTACCAAAATTTCCTTAGAATCATAGATAGAAATACCTCAAGGAAAACCAATGCAGACCAAAAAAGTTGATGCATTGTACACTGAAAATTGTATTATGGACTTAGTCAAATATTCAACATATTTGTTTTGCACTGGAGCAAAACCTTTGCATCTCTATGATGGATTACCATCTCTATACTCACTCATGCTTCACCAACCAATTGTACCTCAATGTAGACATCAAACCACAATGTTGACATCAATGAAAACACTGTATAAGCTCATGCTCATGTTACCAAAAAACATACCAATGACAAAATCCTCAAACTTCCAATAATCTCTCCCCCTTTGTCATTGATGGAAACATGAATCAACTCTTCTCCATGTATTCTTTAAACTACTCCACCCCTTTGGAATCAAGGGAAAAGGGTGCACACATATTCTTTGTTCTATGCTCCCCATTTGACATCATTCACATACACCTACTTTTATTTTTCCTTCTCCCCCTTTCATATATACATGCTTTTACTTGACTTACTCATAGACTCTCCCTAATTGATATATACATAGATGCATGAGAGTAACAACCTTCTTCAAAAATCAAACCAACTCACCCTAACAGTGCTATCCATCTAAACTAGTCAAAATTTGCACTGCTATACTACTAAATTTCGCATATATACAATGAAATATGACTATGAAATCTGAAATGCATAAATAGAAAATAAATATACATAGATCAACCGGAAGAATTGTATAACACCTACAAATTTTCAAGGTGTTCCTACTAGTCCTCCTTACCATCCTTCCAATGTTTCTTGGCTAGCCCAAGCATGCGGTTCAAAGCCTCAAACTCCATTAGGAGTTCTTCTCCTTCATCTAAAGTATTAGGTACATCAAATTTAAATTGATTTCTTTCTTTGCACTATTCAAAGCATTGTATATGGGTGTGAACTTTGCATTCACCAGGTCTTTGAGCTATCTAAACTGCACTATAATATTTTCTCTTTGTTCCTGCAGCTGGAAGAATTGTTCATGCAATTTTTTTATTGCTAATATTGTGGATCCATCTGCATCATTTGTAGGGTCATAGATACCAAATGCCTTATCAATTTGTGCCTCAAAAAAATCCATCTCAACCTTTATGTTCTTAGTGGAATTGGGCCACTTCAAGCAAAACTAAAATAGATCCTTAGCCTCTTCAACACAATTTTGCACCTCTTTTAGGTTGTTCTGTAATTTACCATATGCAGTGGCACATTTTTCTACCATATCTGCCAACCTTCCATCATTCACCTTCTTATTTACCTCCTTCTCCAGCTTCTCTTCAAGTCCCTGGTAGAATACTCTTTAAAAGAATCAAGCAAAATTTGCAAAATTTTCAAATTTTGCACATTGATAAGGAATTATCAATACTTACTCCTAGAATACTCTCTTGTGGCACCTTCACTACTTAATCTATCAACTCCACACTCTTTTGATGTGTCTACAAGATCTCCTTTCTGACGAAGGCGTGTGTTATCCTCAAATTTGACGTGCTCAATTTGTGGGATAACCCCTACAAAACTTGTTTGTTTCATAGTCCCATGTACTCTAAGCACATAAAACGAGGAAAATCTCAATTTTCCCTTGTGCGTGGTCCTTAGTCTCGAAATTTCTTCTGAGCGTTTACCTCCGTCAGTTCGTCAAAATTCATCTTTTTGTGCAAGTCAAAAATGCAGTTTGCGAGACTTAGAGAATTTTTTACACTTGTAGGGTTAGGGTTTTTCCCCGACCCTACAAGTGTAAGTTGCAAAATAAAAATTGTTGCACAGTTAGGGTTTTTCCCTGACCCTGCAAGTCATTAGTGCAATATAAAACTTGCAAATTCAAACCTTTTTCTGACCTTGCAAGCTACTTAATTTGACTTCAATTTGTAACGTCATAAATGCTTGCTCCTACAATCTTGGTTTTAGCACAAGTTACATTAATTGTCATCTTAATGTCTTTTAAAATTGGTTTTAAATTGATTCTCTTCTATTCTTTTCCTCATTTTGTTAGACTTTTCTCTTCCTTCCTTTGTTGCGAGTTCACCTGAAGCGCTTAAGTTTTCCCAATTAAGAATTCAAGCAGTTTTGGGATTTCTCGACTTAAATAGGGTTTTCATATTTTTAATCTTCCTCTTGTCTAGTATGTGTGTGCTCATTGTTTTTCTCTCTTTCTTCATTTCAATTCTTAGGGTTTTCATTCTAATCATTTTTATTATATTTAATGGGTTTTTATTTTTCGTTCTATAGTTTTAAGTTTTTGCGCGTATCAGTTTTTCCACGTTTCTTGTGTCTATAAATCGAACCCTTGTTTCACTTCCCTTGTATCGCCTATTCCCTTTTGTGTCTTTCTTTCAAAGCCTTTGTTTTTTTAAATCTTCCTTGATCAGATGGTTATGATCAGAGGGGTGACATTACTATATAACAAGGACATGATATCCGTTTTTCATAATGTTAAAAGACTTCAGTCTTCCACATATGAGATCGAGGTTTTCCATGGAACCTCATGATAACCATGTTTTGACAACCCTTATGGGGTTGGCATTTTTAACCAGTTTCATAAGTTTTTACATATCCTTCATGCGAGGTCAAGATTTTATTTTGACTATGTAAACAAGGTTTCCCCTTTTGTGTATTAGCAAGGTTTTTCCCTGACTAAACAAAGGGGTGAAAACTTATTAAATTTTTCTGATGGTGTTTACAATATGGAATTCCTTTTGGTGTGTGGTTGGGCAATTTCCTCGACCCAACAAATATTTTGGTTTTTTCTTGTAAATGCGATGAAATGTCCCACTTAAACAAACATAAGTCTGACCCTATAATGCTTTATGAATTTGAAAAACATTCCAAGTTACCAATTGGTAATAATTCATATGTCATTCTTGTAAGTGTGCTAAAAACCCCCCAGACATGCAAATGATAATATTTTCCAAATGAAACTTGTATAGTCATCATTTTTTATCGAATATATAAGTAAACATGTTCAACTTGTATAGGTAGGGTTTTTCCCCACTAGTACAAGTAATTCCATTAATGTTATACCTCTCTTGTAGGGTCGAGGCTTTTCACTGACCCAACAACAAATACCAAATATTGACTTGTATAATCATTGAAATTTAATGATTTGAGAAGAAACAAAAGTAATCTTCCAAATTTGTAAAATCAATATTTTTTGTTGAATTTGCAAAAAAAGTAAAGTTATACCCTCCATCTTGCAAAATTGGTAATTTTTTCCAACTTTGCAACAAAGAAAAGTACCTTCCCCCCTTGTAATGTCAATAAATTTCAACGACATTACAACTTTTTGCAAAAACACAATTTCCACTTGCAATTTCACCATTTTCAATGCATATGCACATTTTCACCAAAATTTCTCTAACACTAGAAATTTTTTTGCTTTGTCAAGTTGACCCATTATGCTCCATTTTCCACATCCATCACACTCAAACCCCAATTTTTGCGCAATCATTATGTTTTTCATCCTCACTGCAATTTCCAAATGTGCAAGTTTTTCCTAACGTCTACAAAATGCTAATCTTGTTATGCACTTTTCTGTGCATGCTTTTCGAGATCTTGTTTCTACATTTCTGCAAGGCCATTATCCTGCCAATTTCAGATCCATCTCCTTCCAAAGGGAAAGCTATGAAGTAAAAACATCAAGGTGTGCTTCCCCCTACAGTGGTTTCATCAAATGTTGATGAAATCAAGGATATAGAGGTCGGTCATGTGGACATGTCCGAGTTTATTGAGAGAACTAAGAAACAACCCATGGACAATGGAATGAAATCAATTATTCAGAGTAATATACATCTTGTGGCCTCATTTCCAATAGCAACTCAAAATCCTAAGTTTGTACTACAAGTTGCCTCTTGTGGTCATGGAATTAGATGCATAATTCTTTGACAATGCATTCATGTTCCTAAGTGTTAACACATATGTAGAGAATTCTAAAGAATCTGCATAGGAAAAGTATGATAAAGATCCTGATTTTTCCAAAAGGATGATCAATAGTAAATGGTTGAAGGCCCCTAGACCAGGTGTCATAAGGTGGCCTAAGAATCCTCCTTATAGCGATTTCATAGAAGAGGTAAATGACCTCATTACTCTTCTCAATAGGTTACATGGTTTACCTACTTCATCCACCTTTGAGGATTGGATGTTCTTGTACATCAAGATTATTCTGAAAGGGAAATAATAGATCTTTTGGGGTGAGGAAATAAAAAATTCTCTCCATGAGCAATTGACCCAAGTGCTTACAACACACAAGTTTTATATGACTTTATTTTTGGTCTATGATGCAACAACAATGAGGAATTTTCTAGGTCTAACTACCGAGGGAGACAGGAAGGTAACTCAGGTCTACAAATATATCTCACAGATCACTCTCAAAGGGAGTATCAATCATTTTAGAAGGGTAAACAATTCCTTCTTTGCTCTACTCATGTGTTCCTTTGATACAAAACTGGAGAATAAGAGAGTATTTGATGAAGCATGGAAGGTGGTGAACAAATATGGTTTCCTTTATCTCCAATTCCCAACTTTTACCTATCTAAGAGTTTGGTGTTTTGCTAGTTATCCATATATGCTTCCTCGTTATCTTAGCGATAAGATTATTTTGATGAAATTATGCAGACAGATCAATGTAGTGCATAGTAAACAAATGAAATCCCATAAACCCATATTCAAATTCCCATTAGCAATTGGCAAATACTCTATTTAGACTTCACACAAGGCCAAGGTTGTTCAATAAAAAATGCACCAGGTAACAATAAAATTGTTCAAACCAAGATCTAATTTTGATTAAAGGGGTATGAAGGAATGAATCAAAATGGCTTACTCTCATGTACATCAAATTGAAAATATATGGGCTGACATCAAAATGGAGCAAGAAATCAAGAAAATGAACTATTGTAGACCAACTCTGGATCAGATAGAGGAATTGGATATCACTAATATCCCTAAATACATAGAGGATGATGACAATATATTAGATCCTGATTATGAAAGAAAGAATATTGCAGGTTCACCTTTCACTTCTATTCAGTGGTCCTAGAAAGAGGTAATTTCAATCCAAGAGAGGTTTGAACCCATTTTAGCTAACACTAATGTTTGGTTGGAAGAAAGAGGAATATAGTTGAAATATTTCTTCACTGGATCAAAAGATGAGACACAAGGTCAAATAGGTAAGAGGTCTAAATCGAGGACCAAAAACAAAAATGATGCTCCAAGCTCCAACCAACCTTCAAAGCATAAGATCAAGTTTGTAGTTAAGGGTGGCAAGAAGAAGATGGGAAATCTACAGAAGTGCCATCCACTAAAACAAAAGAGGAGTTTGTGCAGGAAGAGGGGCAAGTTGAGGAAGAAAGACATGAGGAATCATAATTATCTCCTCATGAGAACATCCCTAAGGATCCTCCTATTTTATCTCCTCCAGTTACCAATGTTGTGTCTACTCCCACTCCTCCTCCTATGACCTCATATGTGTTTGGTATTCTTGTTAATGTTCCTCCTTTAGTAACAAGTTTTGTTTCTCCTGCTATGTGATTCATTTTGTGCATCCATCCCCTATTTCAGGGTCACCATTTGAAATCCCAAAAAAAGGGTTGGATAATGTGTCTAGTTCTCCTATGTCCTTACCAAGTTTTTCCTCACCATATTTTGACCTTACATCACATTCATATTTAGAGTAGTTCTTGAATGAATATGTTCAAGTGTCTAGTGCTGAAATTCCAAATATTATTTCAACTGACACTCCTCCCATTGTGACTACCACTTTTGTGAGTGCAACTACTACATCGCATACAATGACTGCACATCCTAAGGAGAGATCACAACTCCTACCTTGGTTGTCATCACAAACACCAAAGAGGAGGAAAGAAGCCATCTCTCCAGATGAGTTTGACTTTTCACAACTTACATCTGCCAATAAAATAACCAAGAAGAAAGAAAATACTCTTTCCAAGATGTTGTTTGATAAAGAGGGTAATAAGTATGCAAAAATAGCTCATCCTCCCTCTGAAAAAACTTATGAAGAAGTGGATATCACAAACTACTCTATCACAAGGGTAGAATTTGGCAAGGTAACTCATGAGAGTGCAAAGGAGGATGTTCAATCTGCTCTAGATTCTCTCATAGAGAAGTTTGACAAGGAGAAGAAGATGAAGGATCACTATAAGGTGAAGATAGAACAATTGACAGTTGTGCTAAAAAAGATTACCCAATCTTTTGAATCTATTGAGCCTGAGGCAATTGTAGTTGGTGCTAAAAATCCTATCATACAAAAGGTGGGAAAGTTGCATACTAGGGGAAGAGTGGTCAGTGAGTATCTTAACTGCATAATTACATTAGGAACAAAAATGTTAGGGTCTACCATGGAGAAGTTGGAAAGGATGGAAGGCATAAAGGAAAAATTGGATGAAATTGCAAACACTTTCTCTAAAGAGAAAGAGGATATGGAAAAAAAAGTGTAGGCTTGGATCAAAATGAGGAAACTCAAATTGGATACCTTGGAGGAACTTGGGATCATTCCCAACCAAGACGTGTATGTGGAAATTGAAGAGTCTTTGATTCACAAAGATACTTTCCTCACCAACTTACTCAATGATCTAGAATCTGCATGTGAACTTGGCGAAGAAAATGATTTGCAACTTATTAACAAAATTGAAGAAATTCCATGTAAGCTGCGAGATGATAGTCAAAAATTACTTTCCACAGATAATGTTGTTCAATAGTTTTTCAACGTGATTCAGAAGGAATTTGAAGACCAAGAATTTTCAGTGCCTCTAATGGATCAAATCTTTGATATTCAATTAACATTGGAGAACCTAAAACAATACCTTGGGTGAGATGAAAAAGCCTGCAACAATGTTAGAGATTCAGTATCAAGAGCTTGTGGAATCATCAAATATACTTCAAGGCCAGATGAAAATGAAGTGTAAACAATCTTGAAGAAGCATGATGAATTCCTAGTGAAGAATGCTAAAGAAGGTTGATCATGCATTAGTTTAGATTTCAAGTTTTTGTCATTTACAAGTTTTTGTAATTAGTGTATGGCAATTTACATGTCATTTGTCATTTGCAAAATTGTAAATACATGTAACAACAATGAAGTCCTCCAATAATTTTGCACTCCAATATTGAATAAGTCAAAGTAGTTCAACTTTTCCTAAATTAGCTCATTAGCTCTCATCTATAATATATATGAGAGATCTCTTTTGTAATTTTTACCTTTAATCTTTTACAATGAAGTGTTGCCCAAATTGAAACTCAACTTTGAGACTTTGTGTTCAAATTGCAAGATCAATTCTAATTAATAAAGGAGGTGAATTTTGGTATCAAACTTTGTGTTGAATAAAATTTGTTTGAGTGAGGATGTTCTTATGTCATTCTTATTGATTTCCCTTGTGTTGATTGGATAAGTGGTGTTTATTTATTACAATTGGAAGACTTTCAAGATAAGTTATATGAACTTTGTGTTATATTATTTACTTGAAATTGTGTGTGTTGAAAGCGTTTCTTGGTGGAGAATTATCAAGACTTTGAGCTTGTAGTTATTCACTTCGTGGATTAGTGGTATTATTAGTTGATAGACTTTGTGCTCCAACTGGTGATACAATTGTTTTAAAAATATTTCTAGAGGATAATTTGAAGACTTTATGCTTGGGATTATTCAATTGGTGTGTGAATCTTTTTGCGAAGTGAGTTGAAAGACTTTATGATTCAACTTAAATCATTGGTTACTACAAAACTCTCATTGAAGGCAGTGAAAAAACTTTGTACTTTTATGTGTCTTCTGGTCACTTATCACATATTTATAGTGGTACTCTTTGATTATTCACACTTTTTAATCAAGAATATTGGTGATTACTGCTTAGGTTAATATTAGAAGTGTAAAATCATTGTTGAATATTACCGTGAAACATTGTAAACATCTTTTTTGAAAGAAGAGAAAATGATGAATGTAACAAAACCCCCCACATGATTAAAGCTAGTGTAAATAAATTTAGCTTAGTATAGTTTACTTTTGTTTCAATAAGCAGTAAGAAGGGAGCCTCCCCTTTCTAAGAGGAGAGATTTATCTCATCATAACTGTGGCTGAAATCACTATTTCATAATGTATAAAGGGATTACAAAATACTCACCCAACAACGTGGAATGCATTGATACCAAGTTGTAACTTGTGCAAAGGGGACATCTTATCCATATCTACTTGCCCATGTTGCATTATAATTTGTAATAACTAGCCAAAAAAAATAGGTTGGAACTGTAATTGCATGCTCAGTAAACTCTTCAATGAATCTCCAGAGGTTTCAAAAGATTCTCCAACCATTTTCACATTACCTTCATCCTTCTTCTCCTTTGCATTTTCCTTGTCACCAATGTTGTCTTCTACTTTTTCATCATTCTTCTTAGCATTACTAGAAACTTTCTCATCCTTCTTCTCATCATCAATAGATTTTGCATTGATATTTGGAGGAGGCATATTTTTTGTATTTTGTGCCTCATTAATCTCTGGGTTGTCTTGTATAACCTTTTCTTCAGTATTCTTTTCTATTTTCGGAGGAGGGGAGTTATGTTCTATACGCGCATTCTCCTTTTGCATCTTAGAATCCTTATCTTTTCCAACAATGTTTTCTCCTACTGGAGGAGTATTACCAGTAACATTTTCTTCTTCTACAGCCACATTCTCTACTACCAGAGGAGTATCTTTTTTGCACATCTTCCTTTTCTGCTTCATGCTCAGGTTGAGCATCTTCTTGTTGTGTATCTTATGGTATATTAACTTTCAGAACAAAAACATTATCATACATTTCCTCTTCAGTGTCTAGTATCATGCCTAGCTCTTTTTCCAAATTGGAAACTTTCTCCACAATCTCATTTCTTAGCCTCTCAGTATCATCTTTATCTCTACTCATGAGGGTAGTGACCCTTTGCTTAGTTATAAAATATTTTTTGTATACTTGAGCTAATTTAGCTTTATCCTCATATGAAAGGGTAGTACTAACTTTATCTAAAGAAAAATATCTTAACTTTGCATCTTCATTTATTGCTTCTTGTCTTCTTGCATATAAAACTCCTTTTAAATCTTCAGGTAATTGATTTTCTATATTCTTTATGCCGACATCAAATGTTACCATATACCTGACTATTGCCTTTTCTATTATCAACTTATTAGTGTCATCCGCAGAAGGATATAATGCAATAGTTTGCTCCAACATTTCATGCTCAACTATGCCATTAAATAATGCATCTAATTTCATAGGGCTATGTTTTCTTACTGGCGAAGACTTATCCTCCTTCTTCTTTGCTTCTGGAGCTTTTTCTCCTTTACCGAACTTGAATTTCTTCTCTCTTACATAAACTTTAAATACCTTTTTTATTTTTCCACCTCCGCTTCACTATTAGTATCCATAACATCAACCTTAACTTTCTTTACAATGATTTCTTCTTGTGATGCATCATATTTTATTTATCTTATGAGAGGTTATACGTCTTCCTCTTCCTCTTCTTCATCAACACTCATGTTTCTTTCTCTTGTTCCCTTAGCCTTCACTCTTCTCTATTATGGGGCACCTTGTTGTTTCATCAGAACACTCTTTTCCTTCATAGGTACACTTTGTTGTTTTGTCAAAGTATTGGTTGACTCCTTCCTCTTAGTTCCACTGATAGAGGGCATAGTCCCAAAGGACTTGAGGGCAATCAGAGAGGGGGTAGATGTTCTACTAGATCTTCTTATATTGGATGTACCTCCCAAATAGTATTAGAATAATGTAGTTTCTTTAATGTCCATCTCAGTCTTAGTTAGTTTAGTTAGATAGTTTCTTTCTTCATCTTTTGTTAATGATCGTTTCTTTTAGAAACATCATCTTTTTAATTCTATTTAAGGAGTCTTTGTATCCTTTGTTTAATATAACATTGATTATTTGAACATGGCATCAGAGCTAGTCTAAGCTTATTTCCCTCACAGGAGGGCTTAGGATTTTGGGAGGTCTTCTAAAAATCACGACTCTGTGGGCGTCAACTTCCATTTGTGTTATTTTTTTTGTTAGAGAAATCTCTCCTATCCATGTTCGGGTCGTCTGGGTGCTCCTTTTTTGAAGAAGTGATTTATTTTTGAATGATTTATCATTTAAATCATGCTAACTTCTTCTTCTGATCCTGAAGGCACGTTCTCTACTTTGGCACGATTTTGTTTCAAGAGTTGGGATTTTTGTGCGATATTTTGTGTTTCACATCACTTCTATTTTTGATCTCTATTGGTGAATGTGACTTGTATTCTATTGTCTTTTTGCTTGAACAATACTTTTTTGGGTGCCAACTCTAGTCACACATTTTCTTTCGTGTTCACGTGTCTCATGTGCGTCTCATCTATGAGACTCATCTATCCTGTGTGTGCCTTTTTTTCTTGAGCATCAGGAGTCTTGAGTAATCGAGGAGCCAGGTTCATGCATTCTATTTCTGGACTATGCTAGAGTCATGAACTATGTATGGTTACCATGTCCACTCTTGCATTTGAGGGTTGGTGGTAGACTCATCTCAAGTGGTAGAGTCAGTGGCAGGCTCTTGTCTTTTGTTGTAGAAGCGTTCTGAGAAGAAGGGGGAAAGCTTCTCTATTATTTCTTTGGGAAGTTAGAACGATGACCATTAAGGGAGGGTATTAGAATAATGTAGTTTCTTTAATGGTCATCTCAGTCTTAGTTTAGTTAGATAGTTTCTATCTTTGTCTTTTGTTAACGATTGTTTCTTTTAGAAACACTATCTTTGTAATTCTATTTAAGGAGTCTTTGTCTCCTTTGTTTAATATAACATCGATTATTTGAAAAAAGAGCCAAACATGTCTTTGGATTTATCCACTTGATCCTTTGATAGGCCCATTATCTCCACAACCTATGCAATCATCTTCTCAACAATTTTTTTTTTTTCCCCTCTGCTGCATGTGCACAACCCTGGACTTCTCCTCATATGTTTTGAATCTTTCCTCAAAGGTTCCTCTAGGCTTGCTAAGCACGTGGTCAACCAGACCAATAATTACATCTTTTGCAACTTCATATCCTATTTCTGAGATCCACACAGTTCTAGGCTCAATAGCCTCCATTATGCAACAATCCTTGCTCACAATGAAGCTAATGCCATTTTTATTATTCTCTACTACTATCTTCAGAATATTTTCTCTAGATTGCATATTCTCTTGGGAAGTTTTAAATAATCCCCATAATTATTTCTTATGTGAATGTTCATCACCTAATCTCATCAGGTGGTCTCTAATTGGACTAGCCATTGATATTTCCTTCAACCACACTATGTTTCTAGTTTCGGGAACCTCATTAAGAAAGTAGAAAAGTAAACAAATGATCAAGGTACAAAACTTGAAGGTGTACTAGGAGTCCTTAGTCTTTTGAAAATTCTCTAGGAGTTGTTCCCTTAACAACTCACATAAATCATAATCAACACCTTTCTTTACCATCTCATATGTAGTGTTTATGGTAGTAGCAGAAGCATAGTTCTCTTTGTTTGTAAAATATATCTTATACCCTATCACCATTGATGTGTATTTACTGCAAGTTCTTTGATGTCTTTGATAGCTAGAGCCCTTTTTTCATATCTTGCACCTATTAACTCCATTAACATTTCATTCTTTACTAATTTGAGCGTCAAAACTGATATGGTTGAGCATAATCCCATAACAACCCTAATAGACTCCTTATTAATTATATGTGGAATATCCATCCACATAAACCTATCATGTATCCTGATCAAAATGTATCTAACCCACTCATCCACATAACAAAAGATAGGGAAATTGTTCCAGATGTTGAGCTTCTTCTCTATCAAACTCTTGAACTCAACTTTCAATTTGAATTGGTCTCTAGTGAGTTCATTAAATCACACATCACCCAAATTTGAGTGATTATACTCTTCTAACTTAGCATGTATGTAAATCCTTACATATTTTGTATGCAACACACCATATGGAATACTAAAAAATGCCCCATCCAGATCCATCATCATTGACTTATCAGGGCGTTGTTTGAACTTTGGATGGGGTTAGTCCACAACCTCAATTTTTTTTTGGGTATACATATTCTAATCACAATGAAAGTACTTCGAAAACTAGGATAAATAGAAACTGTAAATAAATTTTGATCACTACTGGTTAGGGTTTCATTCACAAGAATTTTGAAATGCTTCACTTCACTACTTCACTACTCTTCTCTCTCAAATGCTCATTTACAAATGACCTAGATCAAATGTGAAATCACTTATAAACCCTTTTGGAATAACCTAATTTGAATTGAATGAATTGCTTTGAAGTTAGGAAAAAATTTGATAAACCCTAACTGTAGTGCACAGTCACCTTCAATTGCTTCACAAACTTCTGCATCTTGATATTTTCCATTGGTGTTTTCACTAATAGGTCAAGAAAATCAACCTATACCTTATATACATGTGATGAAGGCATCAACACCATATCTTTTACAAGGGCTTAATGATTATCTATTAAAAATCCCCTCGAGCCAAAGCTCTTCATTTACTTTCTATAGGAAACATCTACACCAAAAGTTGGCACAAACTCATCCTTAACCTCATTGTCCTCTTTGTTTTAATAGATCTTATTCATCTCTTTCTTCATCTCTACCGGATCAACCTTTTTCATTGGATCATTCTTCTTTACTGGATCAACCTTTACATTCTTGCTTCTGAAAACTTTGGCAATGTGTCCCAACTTATTGCATTTGTGGCATTTGACATTTTGAACAAGCTTACTTCCACCCATTGTGGATCTGCATTGATTAGATTTATGCATAAATCCATTTCATGTATAACAATAGACATTGAAAGATTGAAACCTCATGCCATTATTGTATCCATTCATCATTTAATTTATGTATTCACTAGCCTTATGATTGAATCTATTGCATGTAAAACACTGACTAGGAAATGGTTGAGCATTTTGATTCATTATGCTTATATATTCCATAGTCTTATGTCCAAATTTACTACAGGAATAACAAAAACCATTAAAATATGGGTAACTTTGTGCATTTGGTTGTCTAATACGTGGTCTTTTGAATTCACTCTTCTGGTTCTGAACCTTTTTGAAGTTTCCCTCTTTTTCATTCTTCTTTTCAACCTTGTTTAGAGTTTTATTTGTCTTTGATCTTTCACCTTTATCAAACCCTAATCCTTCTTTGTCTTTAGATCCCTTTTTATTTTCAATAATCTCATCAAGAATTTTAGTAATCTTCTTGAATTTGTCTTTTTGAATCTTTGTTTTCTCCAAATCTAATCTCAAGGTTACAACTTCTTGTTCAAGCTTTGAGCATTATTCAAATTTTTCTTTTAATTTAACATTCAGACAATCTTCAACTCTTTTACTTTCTCCAATCTACAATTTTAGGCTAGGAATGATCTCATTTGATTGCTTGAGCTCTTTGATCCCATCTATAGATTTCTTGAGTTTCTCTCTCAATATCTTAATGCATTCATCTACATCACTAAGATCCTTGTTTAGATCTCTATTCTTAGATTCTGCTTTAATCATCCAAGGAAGATTTGAGTTGTCCTTCCATATCAACAATATAGTCTTCCTCAGTAAATCCTTCTGGCATAATTTATTCACGAGGAATAGGATACGTCCTTGTAGCCATGTATTCAACTCCAAGATCTACCTTAGTGATCAAGCCAAATGAAGGAACCACACTCTGATACCAATTTTTGAACACCCAAAATACTAAGAGGGGGGTGAATCAGTATTCTCTAAAACCACTTAACCATTTAAACATGAACACCATATTTTTACGTGGAAAACCCAAAAAGGGAAAACCATGATGAGGATTAGCTCACAATATATTATAATTGGTCATAACATATTACAGAAAGGCTCATTGCTAGGTGGACTCATTATTTAGATAATTAGAGAAATAGAAGAGAGGTGTGGCTCACTTCCATGATTTCAATTGCTACAAATGCATCTACAATATGAAAAAAATATAGTTCCACTGGAGTTAAAAATACTGAATCAACACACTTCATACTACACTACTTCCACACTTTTCTATGATTTACATTCACATCACATTTGCATGCTCTGCTTAGGAATTTTCATCACATATTTTCTACAGTACATCTCACATCATATATCATCTCTACAACACCAAAAATGATCTTACATATATACCCTTTACATCGACAAACACTTGCAACATCAATTAGGTTGACCTAATTAGATGTATCATGTAAAACAATAAATTGTCGGCTCAAGATCAAACTATACATGCTTTGTGACTTTATTCAAAAAATTTCACACATCCAAATAAGTCGGTATGGACCTATAATAGCTCCCACATAACCGATCAACACTTCTTTTAACTCCGCATGACCCCAAACATATTAGGTCAGCACCGCTGGTGAGACAACACCAAAAGACAACAACTAATTATCCAAAAATTGACATGCAAACCTCCAAAACACACACCACTTGGACTACACACCCTTTTCACACATGTAAACACTCATAAATCCACATAACAAAATATTATTCTGCAATGGAATGCAAACCATTCCAAACAGGTACTCTGCATTGGCAACACTGTCACTGGAAAACCCGATATACTGTCAACCATAAATTTTGTACCAGAGGACATAAAGACATAAAAATTTGGATTTAAGGTCCTCAAACACATACCAAAATTTCCTTAGAATCATAGAAAAAAATAACTCAAGGCGAACCAATGCGGACCAAAAAGCTGATGCACTATACATTGAAAACTGTATTTTGGACTTAGTCAAATATTCAACATGTTTGTTTTGAATCAGATAAAAAAAATTGCATCTCTATGTTGGATTACCATCTACGTGCTCACTCATGCTTCACCAACCAAATATACCTCAATTTTGACATCAATGACAACACTATATAAGCTCATGCTCATGTTGCCAACATACATACCAATGACAAACTCCTCAAATTTCAAACAAGATGTTCTCAAGTTCTCCGTACCCTTGACTCGATTATTTTCTTTTGGATGATAGGGATAAGACTTGTAACGTTGAATCTCATATTCATGAACCAAAGTATGAATAACCTAAGATGTAAATTGTGGTCCTTGATCTATTATAGTCTCTTTTGGTACACTAAGTCTTGTGAATATTTCAATATATATAAAGTTAGCTACCCTGGTATCTCATGCATGCTCCAATGTTACAACTTCAACCCACTTGGTAACATATTCTATGCAAACCAAGATATATTTTGTGTTTCTCAATGAAGGATTTATGGGTCCCACAAAGTTTAACACCCATTTTTTAAAGGCTTGAATGGATAATTGTGGCTAAAGAGGCATCTCATCTAAGCATATGGGTTGGCCCATGCATTGGCATTTATAAAAAAATTGAACATACTTTTTATAATCTTTGTGAAATGTAGCCCAATAATATCTAAAATCAAGGATTGTGTTAGTAGTACATTGAGCTACAAAATTTCCCCACATGGTTATATGTGACATGCTCAAATTATATCAAATACATCATCTTTGAATACACACCTACACATGACATTATCAATACAAGTGCAAAAACTAAGTCATTGATCCATGTGTATTGACCACTGAGTCCAACAAGTTTCCTTTGATCTCTAAGAGAGAAACGAGGAGGAAAATTGCAAGTGACTAAGTAATTGGAGATGTCAAAAAACCAAGGAATTTTAATTGAGATTGCATAGAGATGCTCATCAGGAAATGTGCCATCAACTAGGATAGGATTGTCATCCTGTTTTAACCTGTATAAGAAATCTCCAACAACATTCTTATGATCAAGATTATCAAGAATAGTAATATCACACTCCTATAATAACAATTTAACCATCTAATAACTATTCTAGGGACAAGAGGTTTATTCATTAAAAAGTGAATTGCATAATGATCAGTATGAGAAAAAGCATTATATCCTATAATATAACTATGAAATTTATTATTACATATGCTATGGATAAGAATTCCTTTTCAATTACCATATAATTTACCTTAGCACCAATGAATTTCTTGCTTATGTAATGTAGAATAAAAGAGTGTGCCATCCTTCTAGCCTAAAACTTCCCCTGTCAAAGTATCAAATACATCAATGTGAAAGTTGAATATCAACTCACAATTAGGGCCTCATACACTAGTAGAATTTGAAAATAAATGACTACGTGACTAAAACTTTTAGTCACGACAACTAAAAATGACTAAATTATACTCATTTTTTGCAACACAACTATAAATGACTAATTTTTTGCATCAAACTTTGATTTTTGAAAGAAAATATTCCTAGCCATCAATTTAGGCTTTAGCTGACACTTATGCATACAAATATATATATATATTATAAATGCGTAACAAAAATCAAACAATATAATTAAGACCGCCATTTTCTCACGGGTTTTAACTACTGCTTAGTTAGAAGAAATAGTCTAGGAAAACAAAAAGAGGTTGAAGGGTTTTGAAGATGGAGATATTGAGCAGTAATCGAAGGGCTTTCCTAGTGGAGGAATCTCCTGCTAGCAATGCTTCAAAGTACGGGTCTAGAATGTGGCCAAATCTATCCTTCTATCAAACAACTCCCCACCTAGAAGTATATCTTGAGGATTTTGAGCTTTTTGTTGTGGATCGTCTCAGAGGTAAGCAAACCATTCTTAATTTTTTTTAAAAGTTGGATGTATATGTTATTCCTATTGGGTATTTGAAAAATTTGATGTTGGGTGTTTTCGTGAAGTACTACTTGGCTATTTGAATTTTATGATGTTGGTTGTTTTGTTACTAGATATCTAGGTATGTTTACAAAATGATGCTCGGTATTTTGTTTATTGGCTATTTGGGTATTTTGATGCCGGGTTTTCACTTGAAATGGGTATTTAAAAAAAATGGTACCGGATATTTTTCGCTATCAAGATAATGTTTTTTTGAGAAACAAATGAGGTCTCAACCTTTTCTAGAATTACATAGTTTTCTAAATTTTGATTTTGTTATAATTTTGCTCGGGCATTAAAAAAATTGATGTTCAGTGAACCCTTTGTTATTGACTATCTTGGTATTTAAAAAAAGGGCGTTGGGCATTTTCTTTAAATGGGTATTTAAAAAAATTGGTATTGGGTATTGGGTATTTTTTTCACTATCAAGTTAAAATTATTCTAACAAATGAACAATGTCTCAACCTTTCTGGTATTGCAACCTCACTAATACGCTAGAGTTATGGTTTATGTTTCTACAAAGGGCTAGGGTTTGTACCCTAGTCATGATCTTACCAATGCTTCTGTTGGTATTAAAAAACAACCTTAAATCTTGGGTTAGAAAATTAGCTATATTAACAGGGTGTGGTCTGATCTTGGATTGTATCCTAGAGTGTGTGGGAAGCTTGTGTTTGATAATTAAGGTATGTAAACCTGATCAGGGAAATGTATCCTATATAGCATGGGTCTTTCTTTAATACTTCCCATAATGGTTATTAGCAGATCACATTACTATAGTTTGTGGTAACTCAAGATTGCATTCAAGTATGTAACAAACTTGGTATGTAGTTTAGGTTGTACAATTTTAAGTAACATTCATAAGGTCTAGAAAATCTTGATCACTCTCTAGAATAGCCCATTAAACATGGGTTGTGCTTGAATGCACTACATAATTGATATCACAACCACTCTGCATATCAACTAGAGTTATAGGCTCTTTATTGCAATAAGAGGTAATTGCTCTTGGATCATGCTATCATTACATCATAACCTATTAAACTTGAGTCAACTTGAATGCACCCAATGATGATTGACACCTAATTGTGATGAAAATGATTTGTACATGAATTTTTCTCATATGAATGTCTCCATTTCTATCACAACATAGCCACATTAAACTTGGGTCACACATGAATGAAGCCTGTATTTTTTCTAGCACAATTGTGCCACATGACCAATAGAGTTATGGATCACATAATTACTATGATTTTGAGAGCATCTTCTATACAATAGGTTGTCTTAGATCAAATAAATGAAGAATTTTTTTTGAAAGAGCCATCAATTTTGAATTTGAAAAAATCTATTATGCTACAACAATTAACTACAGGTTAGAACATATCCATATCAACATAAAATAGCAAGTGCAATTTACCTCAAACTCTACTATGGTAATTGCTTTGTAAGGAAGTTTGCACTCCTCCATGAAAATTCTTTGTGCACATGAGTATGTTGGTTATTATCTTGATCTCCTTTGTGATCAAAAGAACAGTGAAGTTCATTGCATAACTCATGACCATTTTGCAGTGCTATGATCCAGTTCTCTTTTACTTCTTACTCATTGTGTTCTCAATCACCATGTGAAAATGACTTAGAGGGAAAATATTTTTCACCATTTGACGATAACTTTCATTGTTTTTGGAATGTTTGTTATGAATCAATCACTATTTGATAGTGTTCTTACTTTCTCAGTCCTATAGGACAGAGGACAATTCACAATTTGCAACTCTCTAATAATGATATTCCTTTCAGTGATCTTAGTCACCTAATTCAATGTGTTATCTTCTTCATTTCTCAGTGCTAACAATGCCTACACAATGTTTTCTTGAGTCACAGTTACAATGCTCCTTCATTTGAAGATATTATGTTGCTTAGACAGTAATGTTTCAATGAATTCATATTCTATCTTGCAAATGTCTTGTTGCACTTGTAGAGTTTTGTTGTGCAAAATATGTAGTCAAGATGCCTTCAAATGGAGCTCTTTTGCAAAGGAAGTAGGATAACGATGTCAATAAAATAATAGTGTTAGTAAGAGGTATGACAATAAATACACTAAGAATGGAAGGTATAATGTTTTGATAGTAAAAGAATCATTTATCTGCTTAGATCTTGTCACAATTTTCCCCGATACATAAGATATCGTATAATGTACTCTATTCCACAATATCCACCTAATTCCATGCCACCCAAAGAAGAAAATACTAAGAGTATATGTGCCCTATATTTTGTGGCCCAAATGTGTCTTTCTAATGGTTTTCCAAAATTAGGAAGAAGTTATGTCATGAAATGTTTGTGCCCACCCAAAACTAAGCCTTACAAAGAATTTTTGCACCTATACAAAATACCATAAGCTACTTCAAAATGTTATGATCCAACACAAGAGAAAGCTATTAAGGGAGCCTTGGCTTTTCCATTGGCATCTTTATGATTATATACACATATTTTTTTCCATAGTTTCAAAATACACATTTATGATAATATTCACACAACAAGAACCTTGAAAGGTCAGATAGCTTGCTTTCATTCTTCCTAGGTCACTCCTTAAGAGCCCGTATCACTATTTGTGGGCTCTTTACAATAGCTTATCCACTGATGAGAATGCTCTCTCATTTGCTAATGAAATAAATTATCATCTGCTCTGCTTGAACGTGTAATGTGATGTAGCACATTCAATGTTGCAAGGCATAGTTTGAGAGAAGATTTTTAAGACTTGATATCCATAGAATCCAACTTCTTGCAACACAAAATGTAGAACCAACATCCCAACCAAAGAAAATTAGCTTTAATATGCACCGTAACCAATGTTTTCCCACATGAATGGTGGAATTCAACTAACTTTTGGGGGTCCCTTGAATAACAAACATACACAAACACAAAATGTTGCAGTAGCCAACAAGGAGAAAAAAAATGGATGATACATTGCTCCATGATAGCTCGTCATCCTTGATACTCTCTTGGAGGAAAACATTGCACACTCACCACATTTATGAGGAAGCTTAAGTACCATTTGTTGCGTCAAGTTTGTGTTTGAACCAACTTCCTAAATTGCACTAGCATTCAAGGAAGGTTCTTTAAAAAATTTTATTGCTAACTAAGCACTCATGTTATCTACCAGTTTTCTTCCAACTAATCGGTTATATGAGTTATTACTTCTCATTAAGGAATAATCATATTTGGAAGTGGATTTTTATCAAATATTGTAGTTGCAAGTTCCACTTTGGATCACCAAATCCTTCACAAAACCTTCTGCACAACCACCGTAACACTACACAGTTGATGTTGGGCCTTCGCGGTGATGCGAGGAAATCCCCGCATCACCACGAAGGCCCAACATCAACCATGCGGTGTTGCGGTGGTTGTGTAGAAGGTTTTGTGAAGGCTTTGGTGATTCGAAGTGGAATTTGCAACTACAATATCTGATAAAAATCCACTTCCAAATATGCTTTTGATGGGTGCTCATATCCTCATCCAAAGATACACACAGGCATGAAGGATGCTTTCAAAGGTTGAGTAGTTGGGATTTACACCCACTAGTTGCATTTTCTTAAAATTTTCTAAGGAATTTTCAGAAAAACCTATTTTGAACATATCCTTCAATCATGACATTACATGATATTGCATTTCTTTGAGGCATTTTTTGAAACAGTTCACTTTCCTTGTCTATGCTTCCACATTTTAGTGTATGTCTAGTAGGGCACTTGTAACTACAACATATGACAAAAAAATCCTTATTTACATCAATTTTCTAGATTTGATTGCGTAAATTTTTTTGCATCAATGTTTCAAATCACACTTCATGATCCATTATCAGGATGAAAGCAAAGAGCCGAAGGAACAAATGATGGATTACAGAGTGTGATCTGAAACATTGATGCAAAAAATTTTTGCAATCAAATCCAGAAAATTGATGTAAATAATCGTTATGGATTGTGGAAACTTGATATCTCTGCCCAAAAAAATCCTTGTTGTTATGCTTTGATGGATGTCCCTTTGTTATTACTAGATATATCTGATGTAGTGCACATTATTATAGTGCAAGCCTATTTTTCATATTGTTTCATTTAGCATCACCAATATTCTCCATAAGAACATTGTCCATGTTTAAAATGATGGAAATGGTTCACATCTCTTAGAACAATTTCTCTTACAATAATCTTGGAGATGAATTTAGATGCAGTGTGAAAATCAGAACTTACTCGAAGGTTCTTAACAACTCTAATAGTTGTACCAAGTGCCATGTTTAACAAACCAAATGCAATTGCTAACTTTTCATTATGGTGGCAGATAAGTGATTATTTTTTCTTTTATTCCATAGCATTAAGTAAAATTCTTGAATCTGGAAATACCCTGCTACCTTCATTTTCCAAGCCAAATTTTCCAACTTTGCATTGCTCCCCCATGTTTGTGGATGTGATATGTCTCCTACAATTTTTTAATTGATTTATCTTTTTGTTGTGTTTGGTCTTACTTTTGTAAACTTGCAATATACAATGCACTTTTATTCTTTCTGAATTGAGACTAATAGTAATTTTTTTGGTTGTATTGAGGCACAACTTAATTCATGGTAGAAAAGGAAACACCATGTTGCTCATATCATATGACACATTGCATATAAAGGAGGAAAGATTCCAGGGTTATTGTTGACTGCATTGAAGGAGAGAGCTTCATATATGGGACATGATCAACACTCTCCTTGGATTCTATGCATTACAACTTCTCCAGGAAGATTTACCATGTTGTAGAAGTTTTAAGAGATGAAAGGGGCATGTGCTCACATTGAAGGGCTCCAACCATGTGTTTCCATCATTGCAAAAGTTTTTTGGAGAAGTTTCTTTCTTGTCATTTATGTGCATTATAACTCAAATTTTCAGTCTTGTGACTGAAAATAAAAATTATAATAATCTATTTCTAATCATTTTTCAAGCAAGATAGATATTTTAGACTTGTGCAAGTTGTAAGAACACCTTTCTTTTAATAAAGTTCATCAATTTTTTCTTCTCAATGGTCGTCTTATTGTGTGCAATTGATGATTGATGTGTATTTCTGTGTTTTATGTTTAAATCCTCAAATATCAGTCAATTAAAATGACTAAATGTACTACTAATTGACATCAATTAATAATTAAATTGACTAAATATACTACCAATTAACAGAAATCAGTGAATAGTGAATAAATATGACTAAATATATGACCAGTGAAATCAGTGAATAAATATGACTAAATATATGACCAGTGAAATCAGTGAATAAATATGACTAAATATACTACCAAATTGATGAAAATGATGATTAAAATGAATGACTAAATACACTACCAATGGATAGAATTTAGTGAATAAAAATTACTAAATAAGTGACTAGTTAACAACAATCAATGACTAAATATATCAGTGAATAAAAAATGACTAAATAAGTGACCAGATTACAACAATCAATGACTAAATCAATGACTAAATATACTACCAAATCGATCAATCAAAAAAAAAAAAAATGACTAAAAATGGTTAGTCATCAATTTGATTGCATTATAAATGATTGGCAATAAACTACTAATGGCCACGTGATCATGTTTGGTCATTTATATGTAGTTTTTAGTAGATTTTTTAATCATATGTTGTTGTTTTTTAACTAGCGATAGCACTAGTGTAGTAATATTTTTTCCTTAATTGTCTCATAAATATGTTGACAATCTTTTTTCCAAGAAAAAATATTATCCTATCATAACAAAAAAAATGGTGAGACAATCTTACTGAAATATTGAATATATCTTCTATAATATCTTGCATGTCCTAGAAAATTATAAACATCTTTTTGACAAGTAGGTATAGGTAAATCTTGAATACTTTTTACCTTAGTAGGATCAATCTCAATACCTTTAGAAGAAATGTAATGACCTAATACTATACCCTTTGTCATATGAATATATAAAAAAATCATAACTAAGAGATAGGTTGGTATCTTCATATATTTGAAGAACTTTCTCAAGATTATTCTTATCTTCCTCATAAGTTTTACCATAAATTATAAAATCATTGATATATACCTCAACACAATCATGAATAAGATCAAAAAAATATTTAAAAGTTCCCTTTGAAAAGTTACAAAGGGAATTAGGTAACTTGAAAGGTAAAACATTATATGCAAAAGTTCCCCAAGGATAAGTAAAAGTAGTATCCTAATATTCAAGTGTTATTTTGATTTGATTATACTCATTGAAACCATCCAAGAAAGAAAATAAATTCTTCCCTACAAGAGTATCAAGCACTTGATCAATAAAAAGAAATAGAAAGTGATTTTTTTTTTCTTTGTTAAGATCTTGATAATAAACATAAATACACCACTTACCACTTTTCTTAGGCACCAATATTAATGGTGAAATATATTGACTATTTTAAATTGGATAAATAAAGCCTACATCGAGTATTTTTTGTAATTCTTCTTTAATGATTTCACACAAAATGGGATTTAATATTCTTTGTGGATATCTCATTGGATGAATTCCCTCCTCCATATAAATATGGTGAGTGCAAGTGTCTAGATGCATACCATACATGACTTGATATTCCCATTGAAATGCAACTTTTTGACTTCTTAGCATAGAAAACAAATCATTGATTTGTATGGTGCTTAATTGTTGATTTATATTAAGTGTGCATCTTGGTAAGATTTCCATTGCTTCATATTGAGAAGGTGAGGGAAAATATATAGTTGTTTATTGTAAGTGGATGGTAATGATGAATTGGTATGGATATAATGGTGAAAAAAAATGGGCTATATAAACAATCACGTGGTAGAAATTGGTGTATTGTAATAAACTATTGTAGAGATTGTTAATCACCTACTAAAGGAAATTTTCCAAATGGATAATTATCATCTATAGAAGAATATAAAATTAACCTTTCTAAGAAATCATTATATGAATACCTATTTTGGAAAAAATAGCAATAATAGCATCTTCAAATTGTTCTTGTAAGTTACGAATTTGATCAATTGTTAAAATAGGAAATGATTAATCTAGATTGTTATCAACCCATAATGAGTCATATTTTTCTAATATAGGTTGTGCATGTGGATATAATGTCATTTTTCTATTTTTTTCCCCATTAGAAATAACCATATTACCTAATCAACAACTGATGAAAGCATCTACAGTGGCCAACCAAGGTTGTCCCAAAGATCAAGGGATATCCCCCCAACTTTATTTTAGGCTGAAAAATCATAACTTCAGTTGGATACTCCCAAGAATCAATGGAAATAATAACATCTTCAATCATAACTTTAGGATTTACTAAATATTATTTGACCATTTGAAGATTTATGGGTGTAGGTCTAAGTCCTTGAAGAGATAACTTTTGTTTACTTTCACTAGTTTCATTAGTCATTGTATTTATTGCAGCACCCATATCAATGAGTGTATTTGGAGTGATGATATGACCAATGCGTACCTATATCATTGGAATCCTAGGATCAAAATACTTGGGAACTGAAATATTCCCTAGCATAATATCTGCAAGTTGTCCACTAACTTGAATAGATTTTGGATCTTGCTATTTTTTCTATTTTTGTGTGTACAATTCTCAAACATTCTTAGTGTAAATAGGAATATCCTTAATTTCCTACAAGAGAGGAATTTTAACACTAATGTTTCTTATTTTATTGATAAGATCAAATTCGGGTTGAGGAATTTCCTTTTTATCAATTTGTGAATGAAATCAATCAAGATATGGGGGTGGTGTTGACTGTACTCTTGTTTTATCAAGGACAAGTTGAGTTTCTTCAGGTTCTTTTTGTGATTATTCAAGTTTAGTAATCATAGGATGTGTAGGTACTTGAATATATTCTCCTTACTTGAGTTGTAACCCTTTAATATCTAATGCATTGATATGATAGTTTGGATATCCAACCAAACCACCTCATTATTATAGACAGGTTGTGCAACCTTATTATTTAGATTTGATGTGGGTTTTACGAGTGTTGGTGTAGCCTTTAGTGGTTGGGATGGATTTGATAATTGTTTATTGGATGTTGGTGGTATGGGTGGTAATAGTTGTTTTTGTGGTTGATATGGACTAATAGTAGGTGGTGTAGGTCATTGTGGAATTTGTGGTGGTGTTTCCCACCATTCTTGTTGCCAAGGTTGTGGGGAATTTTAATATTTATTTTGCCACTATGGATAATATGGAGGTTATTTCCACCATCCATACCATCCAAGTTGAACAAGGTATTAAAAAGAAGTGATTTTTCCACTGGGTCCCATATTATAAGGTATATTAAAATCATTAATCATACCTCATGGCATGGATCTTGGCACGACCAAGGTCTTCTTTGAGACATATAATAAATAGGTTCTTTAGTATACTCCAATTTTATCATATCTATAGGTAATGGACGTAAGGAGGTGTTCATGCTAACATATTCTAGGGAAGAAATTTTGGTTTTATTATAAGGATATTCTTGAATAGTATGCTTCTTACAAAAAATAAGATAGATAATAGCAAGAACTTTTTCAACTTCTTCCTATTTCTTACATGTATATAAAGTGTTTATTTTTCCATATGACTTAAAAGATTAGTTTGTAAATCATCGAGTAATTTACGTAACTCCCACTTGGTAATACTTGATGTGCCACCTTGGGAAATGTGTTTACCATAATAACGCCTTATAGATCAATGAGATATTGAATAATTCCTACAAATATCATTTTAATAGCCTCATTAGATAGTAATTCTTTTCATGTTCTTTGAAGATTGAATGAGGATCTTTCAAGGAAATCTTCTAGTGTTTCTTCTTCTTTTTGTGAAATTTTGTTAACAAACAAATTGGTCACTGTGATTTGATGTGAAAAATAACCCTTATTTTCCATGTTGAGCAATGACACAATGAACTAACAACTCAGAAAATTGCTATTGAATTAGTGATCTTCCTCTATATTTTAGAGGTACAACTCCCTCATATGATTTAACTAGTTTTTTGGGTATGCTTTTAACTTGAAAGCAGGAAAGGAAAATTTGGAAAATGTGCATAACAGTGACAAAAATGTGATATCAAATCTAAAATGAAGATAGACAAAAATAAATGACACATAGATCATTGATTATGTGACTATGAATAATAATCAAGAGAATAAGCAACAATTTCTTCCACATATGAGAGCAAATATCAAATCTTTGAGATCATAGATCCTTTAACATGCACATCCACAAACAATCATAATAAATCATTCACCAAAGAATGACCATGATCTCACATAGGAAACTTATAATCAAAAATAAGAAAAATAGACACAAAGATCAAACATCCCCTTATTGGTTTGATGAAATAAGAGTTCACAGACTCTATAATCTCTCTACAAAATGGCTTAGCTGAAAAAGAAATATTGCAATTAAATTGAAAATAAATATATTCCCTGAGAGCTCTCTTAGAAACTCTCCTATTCCATAGCCCCAAAAAAGATCCACTTTTCTGAAAATCTTTACAATAGATAACTTCCCCTAACCATTCAGTTCTTGTGACCATTTAGTTCTTGTAACTGACCTTTCTTTATTATGGGAGTTTTGTAAAGTTTTATAAAATAAAATAACTCCCAGTGACTTTAAATTTTTAAATGAAGACTATAGGGGAATCTTAAAATTTATAATTGCTTAGCTATTCCATTAACTGCATTCACTTTCCCTATTTCTAGAAAAATTGAAGCAAAAGACACTAATACCACTATTAGTTAATGCAATTTCCAAATTAGTCACAATACCATTATCCTTAAATGATTGAGCTCCATAGAAAATGATAACAAGGACCCTTGAACCTGCATCATTCTCAAAAATATGCGTGAACCATTAATTTTTGGGTTCCTATGACTTCTCTTGCTCTTCTAGGGTTTTTCACCTAAAAGAAGAGAGAGAGGGCCAAAAATGCTAAGGGTTAATTCAAATTATGTTATGTATGATGTTTTCTAAGCTAAATGAAGTAAACTAAATGCAATTAAATGATTTAAATGAATGAATATGAATGCAAAAACTAAGATTTAAACTATGTTTGAAAACACACTTTGATATGCAAACAATGAAATAAAAGATGAAATAATGCAAAACAGAAAGAAATAGGATGAAACAGAGTGCACCTAGGCAAGATTTGATGAATATGGAATGTTGTGAATGCTAACTGAAATCACTAAAATTTCACATTGGGACTCATTCACCTAGGGTGGCGAATTAGTCCTATTGGTGAAAAAGTGTCAGAAACTGGTTTTTGACTGTCGGGATCCAACATCTGACAAAATTCAGATTTTCAATCCTAATGTGGGATTCATTCGCCACTAGTGGCGAATCAGTCCTCTGCCAAAATTCTGAAAAATCAGGAGACAACTCTTCAACACCAGATCTAGAAATCTTTGATTGTCGGGTTGCCGAAGTCAATTCTGCAGGAAATGGACAAAAAGCCTTCTCCAAGCTTGAAATATGAACAAGTTGACTTGAAGCACCTAGTTGACTTGTTGAACAATCTTCAACAACTAAATGCTTGTTAAATCTGTACACAAAAGTCTACAAACACACATGCAATAGGGGAAAAATGGTTGAGGGTTAACAAATAGGGGTTTGCCTTGGTCAAACCCCACTTTTGGTAATCAAACCCTTAATGAAACAATGAAATGAAAGAGGATGATAAACTAATAACATGCAATTGCTATCAACTTACCAAACCCTTGATGATGCAAATCTAAAATAATGTCAATGGATGCTCCAAAGTGCTTGAGTAATGCTTGAATTGATGTTGTAGGATGCTTGAATGCTTGAGATATGAGATTGAATGCTTGAATGAATGGGGAGATTGTAGGAGATGTAAAATGAGGTGAAAATCACTTATTTATAAAATCTTGTGCCTTAGTAACCCATTCATACCTCTTCACAAGTTGACATCAAGTGATTTTGAATAAAAACCTGAAATAAAATTTTAATTTTTTTGAATTTGGAGCCAAGGGGGACTGATTCGCCACCCATGGCGAATGGGTCCCACCTAGGACCTAAAAATGGGCTTTGGGAATTAAGTTGTATTTAATGTTGTTTGTCGGGTCAACATTCAAAAATACACTTAATTAAAGCATATGAGGGCATAAAGGGGCCAAATAAAACATAAGAAATGGATAAATAGTGAAGTTATGCCTAGTAAAGAGTGAAATATTGTTACAAGACTTTACAACACTTCAAAATAGGACTTGATTAGTGATGAAAAGGTGATTTTTAGGTGAATTGTAATGAATAGAGTCTAGAAGAGTGTAGAAATGTCTTACAACACTTCACAACACCTTCACAAGACGTCATTATTTGAATTTTAGTACCTAAATATGCATGTTCAAGCCATGTTACAACATAAAATCAGAGCAAAATAGATCAAACACCATGAAATAAGACCTAAAAGGACATGAAAATGACAAGGGGCCATTTTTCTATGGCACATTTAGCCCCCACTTTAGTGAGAGGATGAACTTGCTTCAAACTCACACTAAAGTAGCCATGAACATCAAGAGGAGGGTTCAAATGTATTTACATTAGCAAGATGGAATGACAACGATCAAGAGGGATGATCAAGCCCCTAAGATGAAGATCCCATGGAAAACTAAACATAAGAAAAAAGGAACACACAAGTGTTGAAATGAATCAAATGAAGCTTTGATTGTCAATCCAACTAGTTGTGGATTAGATCTGGGCTGATTGTTTGAAAAAGAGAATGTGTACTCACTCTAGGGTGACATAACACATAACGGTCCACCGGGTGAGAAGGCCCAAATGCACTCACTCTGGGGCCATGAAACTTCTGGCTATCTGCGGGGTGAGAAAGCCCAAAAAGGTAAGATACATACGCTAGTTGGTATGCACTCACAAACACAAAGGTGGCTATGGGGAAAAGTCATGCCGCTAGGTGGGCTTCCTTCTCAACCATATTAAAGTTATGCCTCCTGATAAATTTAATGGGGCGCCACAAAGAAAATGTCATGAACAAAAAGAAGGGTACCACCGTCATGCAAGTTGCATTATGTAAGGTGGCAAAAGGTGCAAAATGAAAAAAATGTAAAATGTTAAGTGTAAAATGTGAAAGATGTTCAAATGAGTCTTGTTAAATTCATGCAAGGTTAGTCACTTAGGGAACATTGTGTCTAATGTCTCCAAAAGAGGACCAATCAAATAATAGTATATTCACAACTTAGGGGATGCAGTGTGTCGCATCAGGCCACCAAGAGGAATGTAATGTGTTGAGATAGATCACAATTATGAAGGAAATCACACCCAATGTCATCCAAAAAGTGACGAATGCATCACATAAATGACAAGGCTACACTAGGAGCCAAGAATGCAAATGAATTAATGGTAATGTATGCCCCCCAATTTAAAGGAATTGCTACACACCGTTCTGTGAGCAATTACTTTAAAGTAGCAAAGGGAATAAAATGAAAAAGGAAAAAAAGACATGAGAGCCAACTTGGAAGGCCCTATGCCAAGTCATATGTTTCAAAGTTAGGCTATTTCATGTCAATGAAAAAGAAAGAAAAAGAAAGGGGTTTCCCCACAAAAATGAAATCATACCAAACACATAAGGGATCTACGGATTTGGGGTCAGTATGTTCGTTGCTGCAATGTTTTTATGAAAGAGCTCAAAACCGCCATCATTCCCCAAAGCACATAGAACTAGAAGAATGACACAAAGAGAGCGAAAATGAAAGGAAAAGAAAGTTCATTTTGGGTCAACATGGAAGAGACATTGCGGTATCAACGCCTTGTGTCATCCCCAAAAGGAAAACACTTGAAAAAAGAAAGAAAATGAAAAGGCAAAAGAAAATGAAAAAGCTTTTGGGTCAACATGAAGGAGACATTTCAGTCTCAATGCTTTGCTTCATCCCTAAAAGGAAAACACCAAACAAAAGAAAACAAAACAAAAGAAAAAGGACCGTTTGGGTCAACATGGAAGAGACATAAGGTGTCTCTACGCTTTGCGTCATCCCCAAAAGGATAACACAAAACAAAAACAAAAGGACCGTTTGGGTCAACATGGAAGAGACCTAAGGCGTCTCTACGCTTTGCATCATCCCGAAAAGGAGAACATAAAATGAAAGCGAAGAAGACAATGCATGACAAATAGAAGAATAGAGGTACGAATAGAAGAAGTGTACAAAGAGAGGGAACATCAAACACATGATATAGGGGAACATGATACACATATGGAAGGAGAACAAAAAGGAAAAATAAAAAGAAAAAAGAAAAAAGGCTAGTTAGGTGAATGCAAGTCGACCATCTAACAAGTCATCTTCCTCCCAATCATGTTCAGTGTAATGCGAGGGCAGTTGACTATCCAAAGGAATGATTGCAAGTGTTGAACTAAGAGTCGTGCCAGGTTCTTCACTTGGTTGAGAGGATTTATCATGTAAGCTCATTGTAGATGAAAATAGAGAATTTAGGTCATTATGCACTTCATCTATTTTTTCTATCATCACATCATCATCATCATCATCATCAAGATTAATGACAATAGGAGGACGAAGGGTGATTTCTAAGGATGGATGTATCAAAAGCTGTGGTTGTTGGATTGGTTCATTTTGTTGTGATTTTTGCACTGGACTATCTTATGGTAGGCCAGGAGAAGGAGGGTGGTCATCTATTACTTCTGTCAAAGGTGGAGGTTTATTTTCTTTATTTTCTTCCATGCGAGATTGACGAGCAAGGAGACAACGATGACGCCTACGTTCCCTAGCACCACGGTTTCGTTTAATTCGGTTTTGGAGTTGTTGAGTTGTAAGAGCGGATTGAGGCATCGTACGTTCTTTTGCTTCCAAAGAGGGAAGAACAAAAGAAACCGAGGAGGATGGCTCAAGCACTTTCTCTTTTACTTTATACACTTGTTTAATACAAGGAGGCATGATAGGAGTTGTTTCATTTTCCCTTGGTCGTTTAAACGATGGCTGGGAAGTATCTAGGGGTGGTTGTTAATGAGGTTGTATGGTTTGCTCAATTTCAAACTCAGGTTGAAGCATGGTTTCATCTATGATAGGAGGTGTGGAAGTGGACGGGGATGTGTTACGAAGAGACAATTCAACTATTTTTTTGGCTTTGAACTTTTGATAAGCTATGAAAAAGAAGTCCTTTCGAGGGGTGATGGGTTCCATGGGTTCAAGTCAAGAGGCTTCTAATGAAAAATTACCTTTGGAAGATAAGGGATTAAAGCCACTATGGTGTATGGTGAATATCTTATTGCCATGTGGAAACTTCAAACACTTGTGAACAACTGATGGGACCACTTTCATTGAGAAAATCCAAGGGTGGCCTAGCCACAAATGAAATTGGTCAGATTGTGGAATAATTGAAAATGTTACATCTAAATTTTTAGGTCCTATCTGTAAGGGGAGTACGATCGATCCTATTGTAGGGCATGCAAAACTAGTATGTGTTTTAATCCATGCAGTTTGTTTATTATAATCATCTTGATATAGCTCATGTAATACTAGAAACTCCTTTGTGATCACATTCTCACCACATGTGGGATCTATTAATATCCCATTAGTGGGCTTATCATAGATTCTACCAACTATGTAGAGAGGAACATCAGGAAGTTTTTGTAGTATGTATTGAGTAGAAAAAGTGATATCAAGAGATTTAGTGGTTTGGCCCTTACGAGGGATAACATCTATTGTAGCCACAAGTTGATCCATATGACTATCTTCAGTAACTGGTGGAGGTATATCATGTTGTTCATTGTTTGTATCAACAGTCATTACATCAGTGTTTGAAGGTTCACTAGCCTTGACAAATGAAGTAGTGTGTTTAGGCATAGGATTGGTGAAAATTTGTAAGTTCTAGCTAGGGGGTGCAACAAACTTATTTCCTTGATCATTAACACCCGCAATGGACAAATGGCCTAAATCAATGAGGTCTTGAACTAAATGTTTTAGACACTTGCAATGTTCAGTGTCATGTCCATTTTGGCGATGAAATGACAATAAGCGTTAGGCTTGAAGGTGGGTCGTAAGGGCTGATTTGGATCAAGTGGTCTAATGGGTGGCAAAGTGAGCATGTGTTGTTGAATTAATTGGTTCATTGTGTTATGGAGGGTATTGGGTAAGGGAGTAAATTGTCTCTTCGGGTCCCCATAGGTATAAGGAACCATTGATTTAATAGCTGCCACTTGAGTTTGAACTGGTTGGGTTGGTTGTAGTTGTGAAGGAGGATTGAACTGTAAGAAGCCTCTATTTGGTTTGTGAAATTTTTGTGTGTTATTTTGGTTTTGATTGTTGTGTTTAGGTTTTTCAGCTTAGTTAGAAGTGGATTTTGAATCATGACTTGAAACCGAGTTATGGTATTCACACAAGGTTGTGCATAAATGCATGAATGAAGGGAATTTCATCACAGTTAGTTTATCTTGAAGGTTTGTGTGCAATTTTTTGATAAAAATATTTTGCAGATGTGCATCAGGAATCTTGACATCAATTTGAGCATACAAGGATTGTTATCATGAGATAGAATCCGTTACTTTTTCATCTATTTTTTGTCTACATCGCATGAGGTTAGCCATTGTCTTTTTAGGTGTCATGTGCACTTGAAAGTGACTTATGAAAGCATCCACCAATTCATTGAAAGAACAGATGGAATGAATAGGTAAGTTAGAAAACCACTCTAATGCAGTATCTTTCAAGGTCCTTGGAAACAGTTTGGCTAATAGTTTATCATCAAGGAAAAAATCACTACATAAAGCGATATAAGCATTAACATGGTTGATAGGGTCCCCTTTACCTCCATATTTCTCAAACCGAGGCATTTCTATCCCTTGTGGCATCGGGGTACGTAAGATTTCTAAGGATAAGGGGCTGCTACAGACATGATATGTGGGTGGAGCGTTTTGACCTTGGCTAATGGTGGAAAGTTGATGTTACATGGATGAAATAGTATTAAGGAGTTGTTTAAGAATAGGGTCAGGGTATGTAGGTTGAGGTGGAAGGGAAAATGGTGATGGAGTGTAGGTGATGTTAGGGGAAGTGAAAGGAATACTATGGGGTGTGAAGGTGGTGGAGGGGATTTGCGATTCCATAAGAGAAGTAGGAATGCTAGGTGGAATCAGGAAATAAGTAGCCGCATAATTAACCTGGTGCATAGTTGTGTGGACTTGCGGATTGGTATAAGTTGGTATGGATGCTATGGTTGAAGGGGGAGGAACTTGAGGTCCTCCTTGTCTTACAAGAATGTTTGTGGATTGAGTATTAGAAGAGGCATGTTTATTGTAAATCTCAACAATTCTCTTCATTACTTGCATGCCATCATCAATCTCAATCAAACGATGAAGATTGTCAATGGCAGGTATGACAGTGGTGGAAATTTTTTCAAGTGACAAGTCTTGTTGTAAATGTGCAAAATCCTCATGAATATTAATGACCTTTTCTTGCGGGAGGGAGTTGTTTTGGTGTCAACATTCATTGGATGGAAAGGTGAAGGCATAGAAGTGGTATTGTCAGTGCCTAATGCACCATTGTCCATACTAGGAGTAGGAGCTCATGAAATCCCAAGGTCCACAACGAAAGTGCTATTGTGGGAGGCCATGAGTCTAAAACTTATTCTCATTAAAGTATTATCAACGGGGCACCAAACACTCATACAAGTACCACAAAGGAGGGGTGAATGCAAATGCAAGGTAATCTAAGATGTCTAAATGCAAATAACAAAAATGTTGCTAACTGTAACAAAGAACTAATTACATAAAACAAAAATGCAGACAAATGCCAGAAAAATGCCAGAAATGTTGTATAAAAAGTACAGAGGGACTGATTCACCCAGGGTGGCGAATGAGTCCTAGTATGATGTTTTTGTGTATTTTTCAAAAAAATTAAGATGATTTTAATGCTCTACAAAATGCAATCAAGGATGCAGAATGTAGATTTTCAATTTTTTTTTTATGAGATGCAATGCAAAATGAAATCTAAATGAAGTTTTCACTAATCCAATATGAAAAGTCCTAGAATGCAAGAACAAAACAATATACTAATTGAATGTTAATGCACATGTAAACTAAGATACAATATGTGAATGAAATCAGAAATGCAAGATGTTCAAAATTCAGGTTCACCAAAATGAACCGTTGATTTTTGGGTTCCTATGACTTCTCTTGCTCTTCTAGGGTTTTTCACCTAAAAGGAGAGAGATAGGGCCAAAAATACTAAGGGTTTATTCAAATTACATTATGTATGATGTTGTATAAGCTAAATGAAGTAAACTAAATGAAATTAAATGAATGAATATGAATGCAAAAACTAAGATTTAAACTATGTTTGAAAACACACTGTGATATGAAAACAATGAAATAAAAGATGAAATAATGCAAAATAGAAAGAAATAGGATGAAACAAAGTGCGCTAGGAAAGATTTGATGAATCTGGAATGTTGTGAATGCTGACTGAAATTACTAAAATTTCATAGTGGGACTCATTCGCCCAGGGTGGCAAAGTAGTCCTACTGGTGAAAAAGTGTCAGAAACTGGTTTCTGACTGTCGGGATCCAGAATCTAACAAAATTCATATTTTCAGTCCTAAGGTGGGACTCATTCACCACTGGTGGAAAATCAGTCTTCTCCCAAAATTCTAAAAAATTAGGAGACAACTCTACTACACCAGATCTAGAAATCTCTGATTGTTGGGTTGTCGAAGTTAATTCTGCAGGAAACGGACAAAAAACATTCTCCAAGCTTGAAATATGAATGAGTTGACTTGAAGTGCCTAGTTGACTTGTTGAACAATCTTCAACACCTAAATGCTTGTTAAATCTGCACACAAAAGTCTACAAACACACATGCAATAGGGGAAAAATGGTTGCGAGTTAGAAAATAGGGGTTTTCCTTGGTCAAACCCCACTTTTGGTAATCAAACCCTTAATGAAACAATGAAATGGAAGAGGATGATAAAATAATAACATGCAATTTCTATCAACTTACCAAACCCTTGATGATGCAAATCTAAAATAATGTCAATGGATGCTCCAAAGTGCTTGAGTAATGCTTGAATTGATGTTGTAGGATGCTTGAATGCTTGAATGAATGGGGAGATTGTAGGAGATTGAAAATGAGGTGAAAATAACTTATTTATGAAATCTCATGCCTTAGTAACCCGTTCATACCTCATCACAGGCTGACATCAAGTGATTTTGAATAAAAACCCAAAAGGAAATTTTAAATTTTTTGAATTTGGAGCCAAGGGGAACTCATTCGCCACCCATGGCGAATGGGTCCCACCTAGGACCTGAAAATGGGTGTCAAGAATTAAGTTGTATTTAATGTTGTTTGTCAGGTTAAAATTCAAAAATACACTTAATTAAAGCATATGAGGGCATAAAGGGTCCAAATAAAACATAAGAAAGGGATAAATAGTGAAGTTATGTCTAGAAAAGCATAAAATCTTGTTACAAGACTTTACAACACTTCAAAATAGGACTTGATTAGTGATGAAAAGGTGATTTTTAGGTGAATTGTAATGAATAGAGTCCAGAAGAGTGTAGAAATGTCTTACAACACTTCACAACACCTTCACAAGATGTCATTATTTGAATTTTAGTACCTAAATATGCATGCTCAAGCCATGTTACAACATAAAATTAGAGCAAAATAGATCAAACACCATGAAACAAGACCTAAAAGGACATGAAAATGACAAGGGTCCATTTTTCTATGACATTACCTCATTGGAAATCATGAGCGTGTGGCATTTGGCTCGTCTCCGTCTGCATCAAAATTGTAAAGGTGTAAAGAGAACCAATGGTGGTCATAGTTTTTTCTTATGTTATCCAGCGAGCAATTTTCTCTATAGCCGCCCTATTAGACCGTCTTTCATCGCCAGGTGAGATGCCAATTTCTATGCTCTTTTCACTCTTTATTTTTATACTAGAATCCCAAAGTTTGTGCACAGTCATACATATTTAAATAACCTATAAAATACATCAAATTAGCCTTTATAATTGCATGTCGATTTTCGTGGTCTTTATTTCTTCCTCTGTAGTATAACGTTTTTTCTTTAGTGTTGTGGTTTTGAAAGTAATTTAGATGTTGATGGCCTTACAGATGAAAGTGTTACACCCCGTAGTATACTTACTTAGTTACTTTTACCTAGCTAGATGAAATACTTGCATATGTGTGTGTGTTTGTAACTTTGATGGAAATAAATGTGAATGTACTTTGTTTATACGAATCATTGGAAATAGAATGAATAAATGGTTGAATCAAAATGATGTTATATATGTGTCTTATTTTGACTATTGAATATATATTGCAAGTGATTGTTTTACAATCAATTGACTAGCTTTGCAAATGTGACAAGTTGGTTGCAGGTGTAGGTTCATGCCTTTGAAAGGGAGGGGAGGTATCACTCAAGAGAAGGATTTTGGTTTGGAAACCCTTAGGAGAGTCTAATTTGATCTTTCATCCACACTCTGATAGAATAGTCAAGTCAGTAGTTTCAGGTAAGGTAAGATACCTTGAATGGATTGTTTAGGAGAGGTTTTGCTTGTTTGTGAAGTAATGCTTAAAATAAGTATTTGAGTTTCTTTGTGTTTTTGAGTACTTCCTTTATGAGTACAATTGATGAGATATATATACATACATATACACATGTCCACGATGAACTCATACACATGAGTAATCACGTCCATTAGTATATATAGATAGATGTATCTACAGATGCTTATAGGAAAAATTACCCATATGCACGAGAACATTGAATGGATAAAAGATACATGTATATATGTCAATTGATATTATTGATTTTATGAATTTTTGAAGGTAATATATATAAATGATGGATATATATGTATATGAGTATATACATATTGATATACGTGTATGTAATGACGAGTAAAATGTCCATACAAGTATATTAATATGTATATAACTATACATATTTATATATGAATATAGATATATATTTACATGTGTGAAAATAATTTGAATAGTAAATGGATATAAGCCTATGCATTCAAATATCGAATGATGTATATTTATTATCATTTGAGTTGATATATATAAATATATATACGTATATATTATAGTGTATAAAAATGTAGCCCTTTACATTTTCACACTTGTTTGGGCCCTCCCTGCTATAATTGGGCTTCTTTATGCCTTAATTGGCCTTATTTTGCATCCACAAGCCCTATTTAATGCATCTTTTCAAGGATAATCTTGAAATATATCAAATGACCAATCAAAATTTAATGATTTTGGATTGTATGGCCCAAATTTAGTGATCTGGGACTCATACGCCACCTTGGGCATGTGGGTCCTGTTATGCCTTGCATAACCACCCCACTTTGATTTGGAACAAAGTGGGTCCCCCTTCTCTTTTTGGTTTCTTTGCCTTTGGTTGTTTGCTTTGCTCTTGGGGGTTTCTTCTATTTTCTTCTTGGGTTGTCTGCCGATTCTGTTAAATGTTGGTTTTGTCTCAGTTTAGGTTGGTTTTCTTCTTGCTAAGTATTGAATGACATTATCATAGACAATGGTGTATTTCATTATGATATATTTTATCTTCTCCTATGGGCTAATGGAGATTTTGTTTTGCAGGATTAAATCACACACATGGTGATATTTGTCAGGGGGCTCAGTTGGAATGCATTCCTCAATCCAGTTGGTCATAATTCTCCTCTAAGAAGAAAGTCAGCAAGACCTTGCAGATGTCTTGCTGACTACCAGTGCATTTTCTTAATAGGCGTCTGTATTTCCTATCAGCAAGACCCCAGGGGTGTCACGGTGAGTGGAGTTCACATGAAAACACATATCAGCAGGAGGTTTTCTCTTCGCCATGAAGTCTCGGCAAATTCATGAAGTCTCACCGACTACCACGGACCGGGTTCACCTTCGGCAAGAGTTGTATCTTCAGCGTGTGATCTTGTCGAAAGCTTCATTTCTCACCGACCACTGACAAAGATATGCCTTTCAGTAAGAAACTTTTTCCGTGGAGAGATGTCTCGGTGAATGCATTTGGTCTCGTCGACAAAGCACAAAAGGGGGTCTATCGGTATGAGGTCTTGTAGTCTTGCCGACCCAAGATGTCCTATCGACATATCACTTCATCGGGGAGAGAATCAGATTGTCATGGTGACAAAAAGTGAACCTATAGAGATTCCTTGGCAAAACAAAAGGTGACTACAAGACGTCTCCTCGATAAGAACATGTTACAACGACACATGTCAAATGAAAGGATGCATATTAGTGTGACTAAAGGGAGGTCTTGGTGACAACATGGGCCGGAAAAAGGTTGTCGTCTTGACATAATGTTTGGCCGATGAAGGAAGTCACACCAAAGAGGGTTTGTCTTCGGGAAGAGTGGTTCACCTTCGACATGAAGTCTGGCCGACGTGCTAGAGTCTCGCCGACAACGAAGATTTTCGAGGATAATCTTGAAATATATCAAATGACCAATCAAAATTTAATGATTTTGGATTGTATGGCCCAGATTTAGTGATCTGAGACTCATACGCCACCTTGGGCATGTGGGTCCTATTATGCCTTGCATAACCACCCCACTTTGATCTTTTCGAGATAATCCTGAAAGATATCAAATGACCAATCAAAATTTAATGATTTTGGATTGTATGGCCCAGATTTAGTGATCTGGGACTCATACACCACCTTGGGCATGTGGGTCCTGTTATGCCTTGCATAACCACCCGACTTTGATCTGGAACAAAGTGGGTCCCCCTTCTCTTTTTGGTTTCTTTGCCTTTGGTTGTTTGCTTTACTCTTGGGGGTTTCTTCTATTTTCTTCCTGGGTTGTCTGCCGATTCTATTAAATGTTGGTTTTGTCTCAGTTTAGGTTGGTTTTCTTCTTTCTAAGTATTGAATGACATTATCATAGACAATGGTGTATTTCATTATGATATATTTTATCTTCTCTTGTGGGCTAATGGAGATTTTGTTTTGCAGGATTAAATCACACACATGGTGATATTTGTTAGGGGGCTCAGTTGGAATGCATTCCTCAATCCAGTTGGTCATAATTCTCCTCTAATAAGAAAGTCGGCAAGACCTTGCAGATGTCTTGCTGACTACCAGTGCATTTTCTTAATAGGCATCTGTATTGCCTATCGGGAAGACCCCATAGGTGTCACAGCGAGTGGATTTCACATGCAAACACATATCGGCAGGAGGTTTTCTCTTCGCCATGAAGTCTCGGCGAATTCATGAAGTCTCACTGACTACCATGGATTGGGTTCACCTTCGGCAAGAGTTGTATTTTCGGTGTGTGATCTTGCCGAAAGCTTCATTTCTCACCGACCACCGACAAAGATATGCCTTTTGGTAAGAAACTTTTTCCATGGAGAGATGTCTCTGTGAATGCATTTGGTCTCGCCGACAAAGCACAAAAGGGGGTCTATCGGTATGAGGTCTTGCAGTCTTGTCGACCCAAGATGTCCTATCGACATATCGCTTCATCGGGGAGAGAATTAGATTGTCACGGCAACAAAAAGTGAACCTATAAAGATTCCTTGGCAAAACAAAAGGTGACTACAGGATGTCTCCCCAATAAGAGGATGTTACAATGACACATGTCAAATGAAAGGTTGCATATTAGTGTGACTAAAGGGAGGTCTTGGTGACAACATGGGCCAGAAAAAGGTTGTCATCTTGACATAATGTCTGGCCGAATGAAGGAAGTCACGCCGAAGAGGGTTTGTCTTCGGGAAGAGTGGTTCACCTTCAGCATAAAGTCTGGCCAACGTGCTAGAGTCTGGCCGACAACGAAGATTTTCGAGGATAATCCTGAAATATATCAAATGACCAATCAAAATTTAATGATTTTGGATTGTATGGCCCAAATTTAGTGATCTGGGACTCATATGCCACCTTGGGCATGCGGGTCATGTTATGCCTTGCATAACCACCCCACTTTGATCTTTTCGAGGATAATCCTAAAATATATCAAATGACCAATCAAAATTTAATGATTTTGGATTGTATGGCCCAGATTTAGTGATCTGGGACTCATACGCCACCTTGGGCATGTGGGTCCTATTATGCCTTGCATAACCACCCCACTTTGATCTGGAACAAAGTGGGTCCCCCTTCTCTTTTTGGTTTCTTTGCCTTTGGTTGTTTGCTTTGCTCTTGGGGGTTTCTTCTATTTTCTTCCTGGGTTGTCTGCCGATTCTGTTAAATGTTGGTTTTGTCTCAGTTTAGGTTTGTTTTCTTCTTGCTAAGTATTGAATGACATTATCATAGACAATGGTGTATTTCATTATGATATATTTTATCTTCTCCTGTGAGCTAATGTAGATTTTGTTTTGTAGGATTAAATCACACACATGGTGATATTTGTCAGGGGGCTCAGTTGGAATGCATTCCTCAATCCAGTTGGTCATAATTCTCCTCTAAGAAGAAAGTCAGCAAGACCTTGCAGATGTCTTGCTGACTACCATTGCATTTTCTTAATAGGCATCTGTATTTCCTATCGGCAAGACCCCAGGGGTGTCACGGCGAGTGGAGTTCACATGCAAACACATATCAACAGGAGGTTTTCTCTTCGCCATGAAGTCTCGGCGAATTCATGAAGTCTCACCGACTACCACAGAACGGGTTCACCTTCGGCAAGAGTTGTATCTTCGGTGTGTGATCTTGCCGAAAGCTTCATTTCTCACTGACCATCGACAAAGATATGCCTTTCGGTAAGAAAATTTCACCGCAGAGAGATGTCTCAGTGAATGCATTTGGTCTCGCCGACAAAGCACAAAAGGGGGTCTATCGGTATGAGGTCTTGCAGTCTTGCCGACCCAAGATGTCCTACCGACATATCGCTTCATCGGGGAGAGAATCAGATTGTCACAGTGAAAAAAAGTGAACCTATAGAGATTCCTTGGTGAAACAAAAGGTGACTACAGGATGTCTCCCCGATAAGAGGATGTTACAATGACACATGTCAAATGAAAGGATGCATATTAGTGTGACTAAAGGGAGGTCTTGGCGACAACATGGGTCGGAAAAAGGTTGTCTTCTTGACATAATGTCTGGTCGAATGAAGGAAGTCACACCGAAGAAGGTTTTTCTTCGGGAAGAGTGGTTCACCTTCGGCATGAAGTCTGGCCGATGTGCTAGAGTCTCGCCGACAGTGAAGAGATATCGCCATAAGTCTCATCGACATGAAGGAGCTTGCTAGAGGGTAAGGGGATTCAGTGTGATGTCATGCTGAGGACATAATGTCTAACCGAAATGAAATGTATCTCGGTGAGATGTCTCACCGATTGCCCTCGGTCTTGCCGAAGGGATTGTCCCTCGATGAAGTATTTTGAACTCGCTAGGAGTTCTCGCCGAATGGTAGGTGTCTCACCGAAACATATTGAGCTCGGTGAAATAGAAAGAACTCAGAGAGGCTCTGAATGAATGGAATGGGTTTGATAAGATGTCTTGCCGACCCGATGATGTCTTAGCGACAGGAGAATGCTATCAGGGGAGCTTGTTGGGAAAGGTTTATTCTTGGCATGAGGTCTCCTCGACCATGTGATGTCCTGCCGATAGAAAGGGGACCCCACTGAAAGAAATGGAGCTCGGCAAAGGACCATGCCTTCGCCATAAGGTCTTGGCAAAGAAAGAAAGTCACACTGAAGCAAAAGGACTCAGGTTTGGGGAAGTAAGGATGGACTCGAGGAGATGTCTCCCCGAGTGCGATGGTCTCGCCGAGACAGAGGGGCTTCAATGAAAGGTCTCAGCGAAACGTAGGAGTCTCGACGACAGGGCGTGAACTTGGGGTAACACCCCCCCGACATGAAGAGGTCTCCCCAACCTGGGTGTGCTCGCTGAGAGAAGAAGGACTTCACCATGTGGTCTTGCCAAAAGAATATAGTCTTGCTGATAGGTTTTGCGAGCTCGATATGACTTCTATAGCTCGCCGAAACATCTCACTGACTAACCCATGTCATGCTGATAACTGCTGAAGGATGAAATCGCATCGAGGAGAAACCGATGGTGTCTCACTGACATGCGATGTCGTTCAGACCACATTTGACCACCTGAGAAGCTCGCGTGGCGTATGCCCAACCAATCAGGAGGAGCTAAGGGGGCTGACCGGCGACGGTTTGACCAATTGACTGCCACCTTGAAGAGGGTTGATAGAATGCAAACAGGATGGACTCATTCTGAGATCAGAAGGCGATGGATCAGCTTGGGTGGTGCGAAGATCTAAAGGGAAGCTCGATGATGCTTCTAGAAGGTGGTCAAACATGCAGAAGGGTCTAGCACATGAAGGAGGCCGAAAGGAGGGAGTAGCTATGACTCATAGGGATAGCTGTAGTGACCATTGACGGGGATAGATCAATATTAATGGTGATATTTTGGAGCATTTAAGGCAGCCCCAATTGAGTTCAAAGATGGACACAGAGACAAAAGAATTAATGTTGTAGCTACCAAAAGATCTAAAAGGCTTCTCCTAAGGGCAGAAATCCTTCATCAACATGGACAGCAGGGCTTCACATTGAATGCAGTATTGACTCTCCTCAGAAAGATCTGAGGGCCGACCCTCTTGCAGTCAGTAGATATTTTGTAAAAACCCTAAAACAATAGCCAACACTTTCCTTTTTGGTACATTTTGTATATAGGGCATTCGGGCCTTTTTGTAAAGTTTAGAACCAAGGGAGAAACAAAGTAGAACCGGTAGAGAAAAGTGGTAGATAGAGAACTTCTAAGTTGGTAGTTAGTAGAAGTAGGAGTAGAACTTGTAGAGAGGAATTGGTAGTTAGGAGTTAGATTAAGTAGAAGACTAATCTATCTTTTAGTTTTCTTAGTGTAAATGGAAACAATTTGGAGCCACAAATTTTCTATACACTAGTGATTGTGCCAACTTTGTAAATGTTGCTTATCTGTCTCACTGACGGTAGAAGCAACTAGACCTTAATCTACTTCATGTTGTGTTCGAGAATGGTGTTTGTCTTGAATTAATCATCTGATTTAAGAAGCTTTTAAGGAATGAAGTTTGATTTTTTATGTTTTGTTGAAATGGTAACTTGCAATTTGCTATTGAAATCAACACTGCGAATGAATGAAACTGTGTGTTAGTCACAAGTTAATTTTGTTCCGCAGTTTTAGTTAGGAATTCCTTGGAAGGTGACAGGTCTAGTTAATTCAGATGAAGTATCATTCTTTTCTATCTCAAAGCCTTGATCTATCTTTCGATGTTTCTTTAAAACCCCAGTTAGAGTAAGTTTAAGTTTATGTTTGATCCCAGAACAGTCCAGAAGCTCAACACCAGTAGGCCCCTTGAACATTACTGTTACATTGACCACTGAGGGACATTAGCACAGTTGAGAATCAACTACAAAGACCTTGGGAGCTAAGATATCCATGTGTTGTCTTTCTCTTTCAGGAGAAATAGGATATGAATATTTTGTTTGCATGTTGTTGTGCCACCAGGACCATCAACAGGTCCCACCTAGGTTTTAGGGCCTGGATCTGAATTTCACATAAACTAAGAATTTCTTAAAAAATGTGACCCAAGCTTAGCCTAATGGGACTCATATGCCACAACTAGTGTATGAGTCTTGCTTAGCTTAGACCTAATTTAAATTGGAATTCTTGACGGGGTTTTATTCTCCTAGATCTAATGTCAACTTGGAGTGTTGTAATTTTGGGAAATTTGGAATATACAAGTATAAATACAAGGTTATTTCACTCATTTTCTCCTAGAAAGTTCACAGTCATCTAGCACTTTTTGAGATCAAGAATTCTAGCATTTAAGAGCATTCAAGAGTGATTATCAAGCATTTTGGAGCATTATTCAAGTATCAGGCATCATGTCAAAGTCATCATGCATCATGCTTTTTTTAGCTAACATTTGTGATGTAGGGTTTTATGATTTAAGAAAGCATTCAGGTCAAGATTGATATCCTTCAAGCAAGAGTCAAGATACACATTCATGCTAGCCATTACATATAGGATTGTAGCCTTTTGTTCAAGGGTTTGGTGAGTTGCAACATTGCTTATTTTTTCATTTATCATTCCTTCATTCTATTTCTAATCATTTCAAGGTTTGATTACCAAAACAGGGTTTGACCAAGGAAAACCCCTATCCACTAACAAGACAATATTTTTCCATCTCTTTAATGTGTGATTATAGATCTAAGTGGTTTAGGTTGAAGATCTATTGAAGAAAAACATTGGATAAAAGTTTTCAAACTTGTCATCTACATTGCAAGATCACAGAAAGTCACCTACAAATTGCGATTTAGTGTTTCAGACTCAGAGAATTGATAGGAGAGAAGCTATAGGAGAACCTAAGAGGATATCAGAGTTTCAGATCAACCCTGATACTGGGACTAAATAGCCACTTGTGGCGTATGAGTCCCAGTATACCAAATTTGAGGCATTTTTTTGTAGATATTGGTTTAGCAATTCCAGATTCTAGTTTTGGCCTGAAACCCTAAATTGGGACTAAATCGACCCTACTAGTGTATCAGTCCCAGTGTGCTTAGAAATTTAGCATTTCCAAGATTTTAGACCTCAATTCAAGTCTCTTCAGTTTCCAGGTACACCTCTGTTTATCTCTAGTTTATTGTTTTGATTTCATTTCATTTCTAGGTCATTTACTTAAGTTTTGCATATCATTTACATTTCTTGTCTTTCCAAGCTCTTACTTGGTGGTGAACCCCCTTTTAGTCTTTAATCACACCCTAGGACACCTTTTTGCAGATCTCTTTCCCTCATTCTATCCCTTGATTGAGATCTCTAAAGTTTCCTTGAGTGAAACTTGTAGGAAATTGGTTGTTCTATCTCCCAAAACATAGAGTGACCATTTTTGAGGTTTTATTTTGGTGAACCTTCCCTTTAGAACACCTTATTTCTGATTTGGAGTGCACCATAGTCCTAGATCTAGCTTGCATTAACTTTTCATTAGGTCTTGCATTAGTTAATTTGAATCTAGGGTTTCTAAATCTTGCATTAGTGAAAGTGCATATAGGTTGCATTTTTGCTTCCTGCATCATTGAATTTAACTTAAAATATGTAATTACGCTTAATATAGAAATCATTCAAACCAGAAAACTTAAAATTCAATGAAAATTTTCTTAAATTTGTACAAAAACCCTAATCTAGGACTCATACACCCCTCTGGGCGATTTAGTCCCAATACTAGTGGTTTTGCCTGATTTTTGGGTACTCTATGTTGATTGTTTATCAGCATTTGAACTCCTAAAAAAAATCTGATTAGGACTCATATGCACCTCTGGGTGATTTAGTCCCATGTTAGATCCTAAACTACATTTTTTAGCATTAAAATCCTTGTTTATGTGATTTTGTTTGTTGTTGTTAGATTTCTGTTTCAGTTTGCAGAATTTTTGTTTAATTCATTTCATTGCATCTAGCTTAATTTCATTTGAATCAGAATTAGAGAATATCATTTATCTTGTGTTCATTGCATCTTGCATTTCCTTGATTGTCCCTTGCATGAGCTTTACAACTTGGTGTCCTATTGCTAATACTATAGTGAGATGAATTTTGAGACTCATGCCATCCCGCGATAGCACAATCATTGTGGATCTTGGATTATCTAGCTCTTTCACTACTAGTTTTGACACTAGTTCACCAGGTATGGACCATACCCTTAACAACTCTTTGCCCTCAAGTAGTGTGACAAGTTTTGAAACAATGGTTGCTAGTACTCCACAAGAAAACATAATCCAAATCTATGAAGACTTAGAAAACCTACAAAATCAACTGAGTACTAAAAATATTTCAACCACTGCTATCACTACTATAGATAACATACATTGCATGATTGAAAGTGAAGAAGGAGTTGAACTTGTGCGTAGCCTAGCTCAAGTTTTTGGAAAACATCTTACCTCAATGACTAGAAATGATCTACCTTTGAACAATGTACAAAGTCAAGGAGGAACTAAAATTCCTTCTCTCACAACCATTGCCTCTATTCCTACGTATACCAACCCTCAATTTACAACAATGATGCAACCTACTAGTAATGTCATTCCTACCTTGGGTATTTCCGCTAGCATTCCTAGTACCTTTGTGGCATCACATGTCATATCTCCTACCACTTTACCTCCCATAAGTATTCCATTCACTTCCCCCTCGAAATCATATACACCTCCACCATATTCACCTCCATCTCAAAACACAAACAATGATGCTATTCTCAACCAACTTTTGCAAAATGTTTCATCCCTTAAAAAGAAAATTTACACCATAAACCAAAATCAAAATGGCCAACCTACATATTATGTCAAAAGTAATCCCTTATCCTTGGAGATATTGACAACGCTGATACCACAATGTCTAGAGATTCCTAGATTTGAGAAATATGGGGGGAAAGGAGATCCTTCTAGCCATGTTTCTACTTATACCACCTTATGTAGTGATTTTTTCCTTGAGGATAAGCTCTTGGCTAAGCTTTTGCCTAGATCCTTGAAGGATACCGCCTTAGAATGGTTTTCCTCATTACTGAATAATTCAATTCGTTCATTCAATGAACTTGTTGAGGCCTTTATAAACCATTTCCAAGTGCATATGACTCTTAAGATGACCTTATCCAATTTGATGAGATGTAAGGAAAAAGATGATGAAAAAGTTACTGACTTCATTTCACGCTACCAATTGCTTTATTCCCAAATCGATGTAAAGATTCCTGATCCTCACCTAAAATGGATGTTCATTGAGAATTTGCAAATTAAGATACAAGATAAGCTTACCATGATGAAATTTCCTTCCCTCATACACTTGTGTACTACCCTTCATGATTATCAAAACTCGGTTAGTATTCGTGAAACAAAACCCACCTCTACCCGACCTAAAAAGTATGAATCCGCAAATGAAAAAAATTATCAACCTTTTAGGAAACAAAATAAAGGATTCCTTCAACTAAACCCCCCTCAACTAACTCAACATATCGATACCCAAGTGTTTGCTATAAAGAAGAGAACTCCTTTCACATTTGGGGATCCGACTAGAAAATTCACTCCCTTACCCAATACCCTCCATAACACAATGTCACAAATTTTAGAATAGAAAATGATCACCCTACCTCCTGTTAAAACTCCCGATCCTAATAATCCTTTACCTCCGAACTTTAGATCAAATTATTATTGCCATTATCACCAAAAAAATGGACACGATATGAAACATTGTAAGCATCTTAAACATCTTGTGCAAGACCTCATTGATTTCAGTCGACTTTAAATTGGAGGTGTTAATGATCAAGGAAATAAGTCCATTGCCCCTCCCAACCAAAACTTGAGAATCTTTACCAACCCTATGCCTAATCATAACATTTCATTTGTCAAAGCTAGTGAAACTAAGAAGAATGACGTGATGAATGCCAACACGGATGATGACAACATGTATACTATTGAACAAGGTCCTATGCATATTGATGAACAAGATCCTATGGATGATATGGTTGGATTGATCAAAATTATACCTCGTAAGTGCCAAACTAAAAATCCTCTTGAAATTGCTTTCTCATCTAAAGATATAATTAGAAATCCAGTTGATGGTCCTCTTTACATAGCCAGCTAAATCAATGACAAGCCTACTAATGGGATATTAATTGATCCCATCTATGGAGAGAATGTGATCACTGAGGAATTCTTACTTGTGCATGAAATCTATCAAGAAACATATGATAAACCAAAAGCATGGATAAAAATACATAATAAATTCCCTTTCTCTATGATGGGATCGATCACCTATCCTTTACAAATAAGACCGAGAAAATTAGATGTCTCATTCTCCATCATCTCGACGTCAGATCAATTCCATGTGAAGCTTGGTTACCCATGGCTATGGTCTATGGAAGTCATCCTGTCGGTTGTGCATAAATGCTTAAAGTTTCCCTTTGACAATGAAATATTTACTGTGCACCATAGTGGCTTTAATCCTTTGTATTCTTGTGGGAACTTTTTATTAGATTTCTCTTGGCCCAAGCCTATAGAACCTATTAAACCTCGTGAAGACTTGTTTTTCAAATCCTATAAAAAATTTAAGGTGAAATGCATAGCAAAACTATCCCTTAGACACATGCCTCAACCTATGATTGAGCCAACCATCCTTGACAAAGCTATGATTGAACCTAAAGACATTCCAAACAACCAAGATCAACCTAAGAAAAATCCTTTTCCTATCTCCTACAAAAGACCAAGAGATAACCAAACCAATCCCATCACACCTCCTAAAATAAAACAAGTCTACAAAGCTAAAGACAAAGTGGTTGAACAACCTCCTATGATTCCTTTCTTTCCTCCCCTTAGGGAAGAAAATAAACCTATGGTTGATAAACCCACTCCTACACAAATGCAACTTGAAAATTGTACAAAAAGAAACAAAAATGCTAGAGAGCATAGGTGTAGACGTCGTGCCCTTGCTCAAAGGTTGAATGATGAAAATAATAATGAAAATGAAAATACAAACTTGACTAAAGCAATACACTATGAGCCTCCCTCTTTTTCGCAACATAAATATCCTATACCGTAACAAGAGCTAAAACCTTCTTTGGACATTATCATTCTACATCCTGTTGTGATTAACTTGGATGAGGATGATGACATTGATAAAATTGATGAAGAAGTACATAATGAATTGAATACATTGTTTTCCTCTTCTATGAGCTTAAACGATAATTATCCTAGGAAGCGTGTTGAAATTGGTAATGACCCTAGTTCAGCACTTGCTATTGTCCCTTTGGCTAGTTGTCCGCCTTCCATATATGATGAAAAAGATTGGGATGTAGATGACCTACTATAGGATGACTTGCATATGCCTTACTAGTATTTTGCATTATTTTATTTTTCATGTGATTTCATGTGTGTAATGTGATCCCCCGTGCTATTCTATTTTATGTATCTCTTTGTGGCATTCCTCTATTTGTATCTACATTCTTCTCTATGTCAAATATTTTATCTTTCATTTGTCTTGTGTTTTCCTTTTTGGGATGACACAAGGTGTCAAGACATTTAGGTCTCTTCCATGTTGACCCAAAAGCTTTTCAATTTATCTTTTCTTTGTCTTTTGTTTTCCTTTTGGGGATGACACAAGACATTGAAACATTTAGGTCTCTTCCATATTGACCCAAATATTTTAATTTTAACTTTTCTTTGTCTTGTGTTTTCCTTTTGGGGATGACACAAGGCGTCGAGACATTTAGGTATCTTCCATGTTGACCCAAAAGCTTTTCATTTCATCTTTTCTTTGTCTTGTGTTTTCATTTTGGGGATGATGCAAGGCGTCAAGACATTTAAGTCTCTTCTATGTTCACCTGAAAGGTTTTCCTTTGTTTTCACTCTCTTTGTGTCATTATTCCTATTCTATGAGTATTTGGGGAATGATGATATTTCTTAGCTCTCTAAAAACATTGTAGCAAACACATACTGACCTCAAATCCATGAACCCATTATGTGATTTTGGGATTTCATTTTGGGGGAAACTCCTCCCTTTTCTTGACATAACTTTATTTGGAAACATATGACTTGGTATAGGGCTTTCCAAATAAGCTCTTATGACCTCTTTATTGTTAGTATTTATGATTTTCTACTTTAAAGAAATTGCTCACAACATGGTGTTTAGCAATTTATTTAAAGTGGGGGCATACATTGACATTATTTCTTCTGCATTTCTCATGTTTCATTGTGTATTCTTCCTACTTCATGTGATGCATCTTTCACTTTGTGGTGACATTGGTTGTGATGTCCTTCAAGAGTGTGATCTCTCTTAGCATATTATATTCCTCTTAGTGGTTGGATGCGACACACTACATCCCCTAAGTTGTGAATCTTCTATTCTTTGATTGGTCCTCTCTTGGAGACATTAGGAATGATGCTCCCTAAGTTAGGACCTTACATGAACTAAAAAAAACTCCTTTGAACGTTCCTTACACTTATTTTGAATTTACAATTTTGGCTATATGGCCACCTTGCATAATACACTTTGCTTGCCTATGGTGCCATCTTGTTTGTTCATGAGTATCAAGCATAGGAAGCTTTGCTTGCCTCATGAAGATTGAATTTTATTGTTGTGTGGCACATTATCAAAGTTATTAGGAGGTATAGCTTTGGTATTGTTGTGTGTATGGGATTTTAACTTAGGTGCAACTTTCCCATAGAGACTTTCTTGTCTGTGTGAGCGCATATTGGCCGCATGTGTGTGTCTTGCTGGGGGCTCACCTAGTGGATGGCCTGAGGTTCCACTAGCCCTTGTGAGCATGCGTTAGTTTGCATAGTTGACATCATGTTCCACTTGTAAGATTTCTTAGACAAACAACCTAGATTTGATCCACAACATGCAGGACAAATAGTCGAAGCTTGATCCACCCCTTTTGTTTTTGTTTCTTCTTTGTGTCTTTGGTAGTGTATGCTTGTGTGTTGTTGGTGCTCCTTACATTATTTTCATGTGTGTTCTTTTGTGCCTACATTGGTTTTCCATGGGATCTTGATCTTGGGGGCTTGATCACCCCTCTTGATCATTTTCATCCTATCTTGCTAGCATTGGTACACTTAGACCCCTCATAATGCAATTTTGTCTACTTTAGTGTGAGTTTGAAGCAAGTTCCTCCTCTCATTAAAGTGGGGGCTAAATGTAGTGTAGAAAAATGTAGCCCTTTACATTTTCACACTTGTTTGGGCCCTCCTTGCTATAATTGGGCTTCTTTATGCCTTAATTGGCCTTATTTTGCATCCATAAGCCTTATTTAATGCATCTTTCCAAGGATAATCCCAACATATATCAAATGACCAATAAAAATTTAATAATTTTGGATTGTATGGCCCATATTTAGTGATCTGGGACTCATATTCCACCTTGGGTGTATGGGTCCCACCTAGGTTTTGGGGCCTGGATCTTAATTTCACATAAAACTAAGCATTTCTTGAAAAATGTGTCCCAAGCTTAGCCTAATGGGACTCATATGCCACAACTAGTGTATGAGTCCTGCTTAGCTTAGACCTAATTTAAATTCAAATTCTTGGCAGGGTTTTATTCTCCTAGATCTGATGTCGGTTTGTAGTGTTGTAATTTTGGGAAATTTGGCATAAACAAGTATAAATACAAGTTTATTTCACTCATTTTCTCCTAGCAAGTTCACAAGTCATCTAACACTTTTTAAGATCAAGTATTATAGAATTTAAGAGAACTCAAGAGTGATTATCAAGCATTTTGGAGCATTATTCAAGTATCAAGCATCATGTCAAAGTCATCATGCATCATGTTTTTTTTTTAGCTAACATTTGTGATGTAGGGTTTTATGATTTAAGAAAGCATTCAAGTCAAGATCCATATCCTTCAAGCAAGAGTCAAGATCCACATTCATGCTAGCCATTACATACAAGATTGCAGCCTTTTGTTCAAGGGTTTGGTGAGTTGCAATGTAGCTTATTTGTTCATTCATCATTCCTTCATTCTATTTCTATTCATTTCAAGGTTTGATTAGCAAAATGGGGTTTGACCAAGGAAAACCCCTATCCACTAACAAAACAACATTTTCCCCTCTCTTTGATGTGTGATTGTAGATCTAGGTGACTTAGGTTGAAGATCTATTGAAGAACAAGATTAGAGAAAAGTTTTCAAAGTTGTCATCTACATTGCAAGATCATGAAAAGTAACCTACAGATTACAATTTAGTGTTTCAGACTCAAAGAATTGACAGGAGAGAAGCTACAAGAGAACCTAAGAGGATATCAAAGTTTTAGATGAATCCTAACACTGGGATTAAATCACCACTTGTGGCGTATGAGTCCCAATATACCATATTCTAGGCATTTTCTGTAACTAGCGTATGAGACCAAATGCACTTCAAAAGTCATTATTTCTAGGATTTCATACCTCAATTCAAACCTCTTCAGTTTCTAGGTGCACCTCTATTTATCTCTAGTTTACTGTTATGATTTGAGTTCATTTCTAGGTCAATTACTTAAGTTTTGCATATCATTTACATTTCTTGTCTTTGCAAGCCTTTTCTTGGTGGTGAACCCCCTTTCAATCTTGAATCACACCCTAGGACACCTTATTGCAGATTTCTTTCCCTCATTCTATCCCTTGATTGAGATCTCTAAGGTTTCCTTGAGTGAAACTTGTAGGAAATTGGTTGTTCTATCTCCCAAAACATAGAGTGACTCTTTTCAAGGTTTCATATATATACATATATATGTAATAACATGTTAAGTTATTTATATATATACACACATATATGTATATATATGTATAGTGAATATATGCAAAGCATATATATATATTATTGGTAGTGTTATCACATTTTATTGATTGATAAATCATTGTTTATAAAAGTAAAGCATTGATAATAATGTAAACCTTATGCATACTATGAAACCATAGTATATACAACACATTCTATAAAGTGAAATGGTGCAACAAATAAAGCACACATATATGCAACAATAATAACATATATAATGATTGAATATTCTTGCATATTGAACACTGTGTATAATGGAAGGTGCATGACATATATGAGACTTGGTCAACATATATTATAATGTTGTTTGCAAATGATTTAAAAGATTTGAATTTTTCAAAGACTACAAAACTCCAAAATCACGATAAGAGGATAATGTGGTGCCAAACTATGAATATTTTCTTTGAATTAGAAGTCTATTTTAGAAGCTCTATACAATGATTTAAACCTGAGTAAATGGGAGAATAAGTCTTGAGAATGTTGGAATGGAATCAGTCGACTTGTTTAACCTGTTACCTTGTATATCTCTGATGCATTCTCAATGTCATTTAGAGAAATGATTTGTTGTGTTAATTTGTTGAGTAATGTGTTTTAAGTCTATCATCTTTTTTTTTCCAAGCTCAGTCTAACCATGCAAAACTGAGAAGTTTCAATCCATCCACCAAGTTTCTAGCCTTGGGAAGCTGATTTTTGTGTATATATAGAAGCATTCATTACCTCAAAGGGACACATAATTTTCACTCTACTATATTTTTTTGAGAGCTCTTATGTCTTTCCTGAGTTTTGTGAGAGTGTGAGTGAAATTGTAAGAGTTTTATTGTCATGAGAATTGGTGAGGGAGTTTGGGAAAGTGTAGAGGAGATTTGTTGCCAAGTAACAAGTTGATTGTGGAGGCTAGGATTGGAAAGCAACTTGATCAATTGGAGCCTAATACTTACAGGTATGATGAATCTTGCTCTTTTATGTTTACTTGATTTCAATTGATCATATTATACTAGTTTGATATTTGGAAAGTAATAAACTTTAGGAAAAGATTGTTTTGTATGCATTTGAGAATAGATAATCATTTGTTGTTATTGGAATTCTCTATTGTTTGATGTGATTGTACATACTCTATATTAAGGAGTAATTGTTTACCTAAATATGTACATATAGTATAAAGTTATCAATAGAGTGAGGTCTTTATAACTTATAGCTAGACTTAAATTGGAAGGTGATGGAAACACATGTTTAACCTAGTAGAAGAGTCATAGATTATGTTGATTATATAGGTTGTTCCTGGGGTTGTAGATTATCCTATGGAGGGAATTGCCTATACATAGAATATATTTGATCTTAAAAAATTGAGCTAGAATGGTGGGTGAGCATGTGACATCCACTCAAAGTATTGGGTGATGAATACTTTGGCCAAAGTGGTGTAATATTCCACTAGTTACACCGCCAGTTCATTGTGTTACCTTTATACATGCTAGTTCAGGATTATCATACATGTAGAACATAGATGTGTAGAATGGTAAAGCTCTAGTTATGTGGATCACAACACCAGCTTGGGATAGGCTAGTATTATGTGGTTTCTAGACCAAAGCTCTTCATCAAAGGGTGGGGCCATCTTACCATATGTGGTAGATGTGTGGGGGACTGTAGTTAGTCTGTGGATGGTGGAAAAGCGCTTGAGTGATGCTTCTCCTCTTAGTCGAAGAGACAAGGATTTGAAAGGGGATTTTTTAGATCATATATATTTCTAGTGCCAATGGAGCTCAGATGAGATATGAATGTAACTTTTATCTATTTCTTGAAAGATGAAAAAAATATTTTGTATTTGGATTATGAAATCATTTCTTTGGAAGTATTGTACAAATCATTGAATGATATGAGAAAAATATTTGTTACTATCATGTGTGTATTTTATCTTGTTTTGAAAATAATTTTTTTATTGCTATGTAGATTGTCATTAGAGAAAAGTTGTGGTAAAACATAGGAAAAATTACTGTGTAGAAAAAAGGACATGTTACATGTGGTATCAAATCTACCAGGTTCAGCTCTAGAACCTATATGCTCACTATGTTTTCCCTTCCAACATTATGTGAATACTGATGTTTGGTAAATTCTTGTGCTAGGATGGTGCGACTCAAGTTAACTGCAAGAAAGTTAGCAATTGGGAATGAGTGTCACCTAAGGGCTAAGAAGGAAAAAGAAGCCCTTATTCATACTATAGAAGGAACAAACTATGACAACATCATTTGGCTAAGTGATATCGAGACAATCAGTCACACTCTATCATGAATTATCCAAGAGAAGAGAGGGTTGAGGAATGAAGCCAATTTTAACTATCTACCTCCTATCTCTCCAGCAAAGTAAGATTCACTATCACTTTCTAGGGATATGCTCTTAGAATGTAGTGTTAGTCCAGTATGTTGTTTAGAGATCCTCATGTTTTTCCATGGCTGAAATAATTGTTATAGCCTCAAGTGGTGAGTCAAAAGGTTATGTACCTTGTAATTATTTATCGGAAGATAAATATGAGGGATACTATCCTTTTTGGGATAGAGAAGAACAAATTAGAGATAAAAAAAAGTCTAAAGGGTATACCCCCTTAAGCTATGTATTTGAGAGCGAATCTAATGGATACTCTCCTCTTAACTACTTGAATATTCATTCAATGTAAATAAAAGGAAATTGAAATCCTTAAGAATAAATGAAAAGTTATTTTCTATATCAAAACTTGTGAGAAAAATCAGTGTAACTTTGAAGAGTAAATTTAACTAATAGATCTGAGAGAACGAAGAGAATGGAGCTCTGCAACGGTCATGGAGGAAAAAAATGGTCGGATAATCTTAGGCATGGTGGTAGAGGTCACGAGGGACCTAGAGGGAATAGGATTGGGAAACTTGATCATGTATGGATGAAAAAGAGATGGGCCCGCCCCTAGAACAATGCTCAGATTGGTCATTTTCACAAGGACCAGGCTCACAGGAATCTTCAAACGAATAGAGGTGTAGGATCTTCTCGAGGTTGGACCAAGAATGAACAGTACATAAATGAAGAGTTTCACAGACCTTGACAACATAATGAAGGAAAAATAGGGCATAATGATATTTCATGGACGGGCAGACAGGGCCATAGAAGAAACCCTAAAGGTAGAAATGGGAAAGGAGGAGTGGCTTGGAAAAAGAAGCCGACTGATAAGGAATGGGAGGAAGAACAGGAAGAAACCTCAAAGGGGGGAAGGGGACACCACGGTCCACTCTTGTCCAAAGAATTAAAAGGTGGAAGAACCAAAATAGTAATCAGCTCTTCAAAATTGCAAGCGAAAGTTTTGAGGTTAGAACAGTTAGGCTTGCTTGGGAAATGGTTCAGGAAGGATCTCAACTGGGAATACTTGGTGAAATGGTGGAAAGAACGCTGGGGTTCTGAACTGCAGTTTAAAATGCTCCAAAATGACTTCTTTTTGGTAGTTTGTCCATCCAGAAAAATCAGAGACCAAATAGTAAATGGTGTCTGCGTTTTAGATGGGTGTGGCTTTTATTTAAGGCAATGGATAGTGGGTTTTGACCCGATGACCCACATGATGGAATCCCTGCAAGATTGGTACAACTTACCAAATCTTCCTCAGGAATTTTGGGCTCCATCCATTCTAGAGGAAATCGACAATCAACTGGGTACATTTGTCTGCACAGAAGAAAGGAAATTGGCAAAGAAGATCCAAATCTATGTGCGCATATGTGTGGAGAATAAAGCAAACAGGAAGATATGGAGTGAGATCGAACTTCTAATGGACTATGGAAACTGGGTTCAAAAATTAGAGCGTGATTCTCTAATGCATAATAATCTAGTGCGTTCTTTGGGATGCAGAACACACAACGAAGAGGCAGGGAAATCCTGCCTTCTAGATGTCCCATCGGAGACTCCCAGAGTGTCAGTCTGAATCACTATTGAAACCACAATTCCTTCATCTCATTTGGTAGGGCTTGAGAAGTCTTTGCCAATGAAGAGCAGGGTTTCTACAAAAGAGGATAGGGACAATGTGCAACCTTTGGGGGACACCCCCCAGATTGGCTCTCCAAGATCATCCTCAGTGGATAATACAGAGGGGAGGAAGGAGTTACAGGAGGAACAGGAGGAGAAGGAGGATCAACTTGCAGATTTAGAAGACAAAATCTCCAAGACTCTAGAACTTCTGGGGGATAGTTGCCGGAATGTGGAATTGGATTCTTTGATAGAAGTGGGGAAGGAACTAGTGGAACTAGCAGTGGCGGCTAAAGAAAAGTCAAGAATACTGAAGGCATGGCTTAACTTAGAAGGTATAGATAAAATCTGGGAGTTAGAAGGGCAAGAAACGATGGAGCTGTTAAGCCCACAAACAGGTAAAAAGAGAAAGATGACTAAGGAGTTGTAGGCGGCTAAATCTCGATTAGGAATCCACAGAAGGGAAATACTCAAACTCACGCCAGACTACGGGGATCAGAAAAAGCGGGGTAGAATTCCTAACCAAGAAAAGAGAAAATTGGATGGGGAAGCTAGTGGACAACATAAAATTGATTCAATGATTAAAGTAGGGAAGGGTGGAGCCCTTCCTGAACAACAATGAAAATTTTAACCTGGAATGTTAGGGGCTTACATGCGCCTAACAAGTGGAGCCTCATTAGGCGCCACATAGAAGTGAGCCAAGCAAAAATTTGTCTTCTTCAAGAAACAAAACTAGGCGGTTCAGATCTGGAGAAATTTGGAAAAAAATTGAGGACATGGAAATGGCTAGGCGTAGAAGCGGAAGGGGCTTCAGGAGGCTTAATGATTATATGGAAATTGCAAATAGTCCTAATAGAGACCTTGAATTCGAGTCGCCACTGGATGGTGTGCAAGGTAAGAAGTCTAATCTCGAATCTTCATTTTAATCTTATAAATGTGTATGGCCCCTTGATGAGTGTCCAAAAAAGATTGGTCTAGCTAGAATTGGATGGAATCTTGAGTGGTATGCAACAGGGCTTTAGCATAATAGGAGGGGACTTTAATGCAATTCTTAGGCAGGAAGACAAGAAAGGTGGTTTAGGAAAAGTCCTACAGTCTCAAATGGATTTCTGTAGCTTTGTGGACAGAAATTCCTTACTGGAAATTCCCATAGGCAACAGACACTTTACCTGGAAAAATCATAGGAAATGGTTTGGAATCATAGAGAAAAAATTAGATAGATCCTTCTTCAAAGGAAATATGATTCTTTTTCCTTTCTCTCTCGAGAGCAAGATAAACTCTAGGATTGGTTTCGACCATTTTCTAGTTCAACTTCAAATAGTTGGGGAGAAGGGGCCAATTCGATGCCCATTCAAATTTGAAATGATGTGGTTTAAGGACCCTAGCATGACGGTATCATTAGAACAATGGTGGAAGGAATGCTCTCTGTAGGGTTCAAGCTTATTCAACGTGATCACAAAGCTAAAATACTTGAAGTAGCGACTTAAACAATGGAACAAAGAGTGCTTCAAGAACATCTTCAGAGAGAAAGAGCAAACAGAGCAAGAATTGGACAACCTAGCTGATGAAATTATCAATAAAGGGATGGATGAAGCCTGCTATATGAAAGAAAAGGCATTAACTAACAAACTCAATGATATCCTGGCCAAAGAGGAAGTTTTTTGGAGACAAAAATTCAGAGAGGTCTGGTTAAAGACAGGAGATAGAAACTCAAAATTCTTTCACAACTCCACAAAAGAAAGGAGAGAATTCAATAGAATATCCAGTTTGAAAGATGGGGATGGTAAATTGATGGAAGATCTGAAGGAAATCAAGGATTCAATAGTTACATATTTTCAGAACTTGCTTAATGATTGCGAAGGTTCAAATTTGGATGCCCAGAATGTCTCCTTGCAATCCATACTGAAATTGATTTCTCAAACTCAAATGAGAGCTTTGAATGAAAAATTTTCAGAAGATGAAGTGAAAGAGGCAGTCTTTGGGATGCAACCAGAAAAGGCACCCGGACCAGATGGATTCTCGGCACGCTTTTTCCAGAAATGCTGGCACTTCTTGGGTAAGGATGTTTGGGAAGCTATAGAAGACTTTAGGATAAACAAAAGAGTTTAAAGGAAACAAATAACACTTTAATTTCCCTCATCCCAAAGAAAGAAAAGCCAGACTCCTGGGAAGACTTTCGCCCAATATCATTGTGCAACACGATTTACAAGATATTGGCCAAAGTACTAGCCAATAGATTGAAGAAGATTCTCCCCACAATTATATCCAAGGAACAAATAGGTTTTGTCCCAAGACGATCAATTTTAGATGGGGTGATCATTGCTCAAGAAGTCATACATTCAATTCAAAAAATGAACAAACCGGCAATGCTTCTGAAACTGGACATCAGAAAAGCTTACAATAGAGTGAATTGGAGATTCCTTTTCAAGGTAATGGAAGCCTTCGGATTTCAAAAGGAATGGTTAGACTGGCTCTTCGGATGGGTGGCTAGTCCGCATTTTTCAGTGTTGGTTAATGGTTCTCCGGAGGGATACTTTACAGCTTCAAGAGGGCTTAGACAAGGGGATCCTTTGCCCCCCTTCCTGTTCATAATAATGGCTGAAGCCCTCGGGAGATCGATTGAAAATGCAAGGAGGCTCAGTTGGATTGAAGGATTGCAAGTAACTAGCAGTCTACCTAATATCACGCACCAACAATTTGTGGATGACACAATGCCGTTTGGTGAGGCCTCAACAAAAGAGGCACAAAGGTACAAAAAAATTCTAGAAGACTACTTTAGGGCTTCAGGGCAGGAAGTAAGTAAGGCTAAATCTGAGATATTCTTCTTCAACGCAAATTTCCCTAGTGAACTTCAAATCTTGCGAATCTTAGGATTCAAGATGGGGCAACTGCCATGCAAATTTCTGGGACTACCACTGGATAAAGGCATCAAAAGTAACAGTGCCTAGAGTTCTATAGTGACTCGATGTAAGGATAGAATATCCTCATGGAAAAACAGGTGGCTATCCTGAGCAGGAAGGTTAACTTTACTGAAATCAGTCCTTTTAGCACTCCCCATCTATATGATGTCCTGTCTGCAGCTCTCAATTAGAGCGAGCAAAGATCTAAATAGGGTAATGAAGGACTTCTTCTGGAAAGGAAATTCAGAACAAAATAAAATTCCTCTTATAAAATGTAGAAGGTTTGTGAGAAGAGGGAGAAAGATGGGACAGGCTTGAGAAATGTTCTTCGTCAAAACAAGGCATTGGGGGAAAAATTAGCTTGGACTATTCATTCTCACCCCGACCTCAAATGGGTGAAGCTTGTCAGAGCAAAATGTTTGGAAGCAGACCCTTACTGCTTTCTAGTAGCAAAATCCTTACCATCTGGGTCTCGAATTTGGAACTTCATTAAAAACTGTAGAGATCTTCTAATAGACTTTCTTATGTGGGAAGTGAAGGATGGAAAGGAGGCTATGTTTTGGGAAGACTCTTGGGAAGGCCATTCAGCACTAGCCGACAACCCAGAACTCTCAAGAGTAAAGGATAAGACTAAACAAATTTGGGGTGTGAAAGTCAGAGACTACATAGATCACTTGGAAGACCCAGCTGAAGGTTACATGAAGTGGAAATCTGTGAGAAGTCTGGAACTAGGAGCCCAGGAAATTGAAGCCTATGAGAAAGCAATGTCAAGACGTAGGATTTGGGGCAGACAGGGGAGTGATCGCTTACGGTGGGATGCTGCATCAAACAGGGCATACTCAGCCAAGATAGGTTACAACATCCTATCATCCTCAATTGAAGAAAATTCAGAGATCCCTCGAAGTCTTTGTTGGAACAAGGTTTTTCTTCCAAAGGCAAGAATATTCACGTGGGCTGTAGCTCAAGGAAGAATTCTCACAGGAGACAGGTTTACCAAATTGGGTTATCATGGTCCAACTAGATGCTCCCTGTGCCAAGAGGCTGAGGGAACAGTGGATCACCTACTTATTAATTATAAGTTCACATATCAGATGTGGTGCTGGCTATGCACAAAGCTACACTGGATAACTATTTTTCCCAACACCTTACTAGAATGCTTAAAATCATGGCCAAGTAATGATCATAACACCATCTTCAGGGACCTCTAGAAGATGAGCCCCTCAATCCTAATCTGGGAAGTGTGGAAGGAGAGAAATAGACGTCTGTTTCAAGATAAAGAGATGTCGATACCAAGGCTTCAGTGCAAGATAGTGGTGAGCATAGTAGAACTCTTCAATGCACAGCTGATGGCCAAACAAAAAAAACAAATTTTACTAAATGGGATGCATGGATTATGAAACAATGGTTTGGAATCAAAACCCCCCCATTGGGTTGTTCAAGAAACGCGGCTTCCACTGAACAACGTAACATGACAAAGTGGATTCCCCCTGAGCAGGGATGGGCTAAACTGAATTTTGATAGAGCCTCCAAAGGGAACCCAAGCCCGTCTGTGGCAGGCTACATAATTAGAACTTACATAGGTTCGAATTTGGGGAGATTAGCTCAGCCCCTAGTAGAAGGAACGTATAATGCAGCTGAATTCCAAGCTCTCCTACTCGGATTAAAACTGGGTAAGGAATTAGGAATTAAAAATCTGATAGCCGAAGGAGACTCAACTTTGGTCATAAATGCTCTAAGGACAAGATAGATCCACAACTGGAAATTAGGGGTATATTTGGAAGTTGCGTTAGAGCAACTAAGGCATTTTGAACAAGTGATGTTCAATCACACGTTAAGGGAAGGAAACACAGAAGCTGACTCTCTGTCTAATAAGGGAGTAATTGGACCCGGTTTCAAAGAGTGTAACACAAAATAATTCCTTATGGGTGGTAGGGTGGGTCCCTCCCACCCCTCATTTAGTTCCCTATCATACAAATCCATGAGATCGATGCAAATAAAGGCAATTTTGCTAACAAAGAGGGAGGAAATGAGGTGGTGGACGGGGTGCGAAAGGTGGCGGCTAAGTGGCAAGGTCACATCACTCTAAGCCCTCTCTAAAATGATGAAGGGATAAGGAAGGAAAATAACCAAAGTTTAGCAGTCCACCAAATTAGGGGAGACCTCAGCGACATCAAGAGAAGCTAATGACACAAGTATCCGGGCAGAAACAACTCGACACGTAGGGTACGACCATCATGAAAGCTTAAGCATATGGGCCGAGTGGCAGAATTCACTCCTCACGAGGAGCTAGCCGAATGAAGGATGAAGGTCGTAGGCTAATTTCATTGCAAGGATGGAGTGCCTTGCTTCGCCATTATTTCAGATTCGTGCGCGGAGGCTCGGCCTTACACCATACGTGATTTTTAAAAGTGAATGGATGAAGACATTCTCGTAGTATGGTTTTCAAATTTTGGTTTTTTTTTTGTCTCTGTGCAAGGAACTATCGACTAAAGGGCTGCAAATGGCGAGGACAAGCAGATCGAAATTCATTATCTCCATATTAGCGGAGGGGTTGGAAAGTTTCGGTGTTGATACTCCAGTCTCCTTGGTCGCTACTGAGAGACAAATAACATTTCGGGAGATTACTGATCAAAGACTGAAGAGAATCCTGCTTGAGGACGATCCCTTGACTATGTTAGCAGTCAAAATGATATTAGGCAAAGGTCATCTGGAAAGAAAGGAATTTGTGAGAGACAACACACACATCTCCTCTCGGTTCTTAGCTGTAATTTTGGACCTGGAAGTCCCGAAGGTGGAGGCAAAGGAAATGCTGGAGCGTCTTTTCCGAGGCGACTTGCTAGGGGGTTAGAGAAGACATTGAAGGTGACTTTCAAGGGCAAAGGAATCTCGCACCCCGCAGACCTGGAGCTTCTTTGGGAGATGGACAAGGCAGTTAAAGTCTATCCCTTCATTTTAGACCTTAAGGGGCTAGAGCTTATGAGGCACATAATGATATCGGCCATGGCAGTCAAATTCCTGAAAAGGAAGCTGAGGCTTGTGATGGAGGAGGGGATGGAATGGGTGGAAGACTTCACCCTATTTGCAAAACTAAATGGCTTCCTATGAGGTTCGGCCTCTGTGTTTCAATTTTTTGTGTTCAATCATAATTCTAGAAGGTTTTAGAAGTTACATAGTGGAATTGCAAATTCGGTACCGACCGTGTGAGGCTCGGCCTCTAGTTTTAATTTTTTGTGTTTAAAATCATAATAGTAGATGGTTTTTTGAAGCCATGCAGCAGGACTGCATTTTTGTAACTGGTCGTAGCTTGCTCCCGGGTTGGAAGGTTTAGCCGATAGGATTAGATTTCATGGAAGACTGTTATCTCCTGCTATGTAGACAAATGTAAATTTTATAATAATTAATATAAATCCCTACCTTGCATATCAAAAAAAAAAAACTTGTGAGAAAAATAGAATTTCTTGTATATGAATTTTTTCTCTTTTAAAAAGTTTTCAATATATTAAGTAAACCATGATAGGATCTAATATAGATGAACCTTTAGGTATATTTTTTTCTTGAAAAGATGCTGAAAAAGGATGAATCTTAGAGAAATTCAGGAAGTTGGACAAGTTCCAAATAACACTGAAACCAAGTTGGATCGTATCTTGATCATCATGGATGAAACTAGGGCAAAGATAGAAAATATTAAACAAGAAGTAAAAAGGAAAGAAAAAGAAGACCAGGAAAATCCATTAGGTGAAGAGGAAGAAATACCTAATGAGGATGAGGAAGAAAATTCTCATGACCTTAATCAATAAAATCAACATAGGGAAGATGAATCTCTGTCCAAATTTGAAAGTAGCAAAAGGGAACATGTGGTAGCTGAATTGTCTAGAGATATGAAAAAAGTTACCTTGCCAAAATTTGAGGGAAGCACCAACGGAGATGATGTTGAGGCTTGGTTAATCAAAATGGAAAAATATTTTGAGATTAGAAACTATTCTAAGGTTACCAAATTTGTTTGGGGTGCATTTTAGTTAGTGAAAGAAGCTTCTAACTAGTGGATGAACAAAAAGATGGAACTTAATCTTAGTTCTCTAACCCTAACTTGGAATGAGTTTGCCTAAATATTTTGAAAAATATGGCTACCCCAACTCTTTTATGATCAAAAGTTAATTGATTTTCAAAATTTGAGACAAGGTGATATGTCGATGAATGATTATTGGGAAAATTTCACTCGTCTTCTAAAGTACATGCCAATGTACCAGAAGGATGAACATTTTTGTATTAGAAAGTTCATCATAGGGTTAAATAGTTCAATTGGAGGTGAAGTGGATGTATATGGTCCAAAAACTATGGATCTAGTATATGAAAAGGTAGTCAAGCAAGAGTAGAAGCTTAAAGACATTTCAACTTATTAGGAGAATAGAATCCAGAAGAAGCTTGGTGGGTCTCAAGTAAATCAGGTGCCAAAGAATTTTTTTGGAGCACAAGAATCTCAAAGGTAGGAGAATAAGGGATCCTGTAACAACTGGAATGAACCAAGAAGAGATCGCCAAGGAAACAACAACAACAATTTCAACAATACTGGAGGGAATGTCAATCAATTTGATAAGTCTGCAAGAAGGAAGGGACCTATAAAAGGATGCTTTACTTGAGGAGGGGATCATTATGCTGCTCAATGTCCCAACAAGTCTTATGGATCTCAAACAAACAAAAAATATCTTCCTCCTCAACAAACTGCATTCTAGCAGAAGATCCATGCAACCATGGACAATTGACAAGCTGAATATCAGGTTATGCTAGTGAAAACTCCAGGTATTTTGTTTGGTATGCCTATATCTATACTTATTGATATTGGAGCAACTAAATTTTTTGTTTCCCTAGATTATTTAATCAAATATCTAGAAAATTTGGATTTATGGAAAAGTCTTGGATTGTGGAGCATGCAAACCAGACAAGAGCAATGGTGAAGTAGTGCTTGTTTGAAGCCACGGTAGAACTTCCTAGTTTCTCAACTGAATTGAAATTGTACATAGCACCCCTAGGATCTTATGATGTCATTCTATGAATGAATTGGCTATGGAAACATAAAGCCAAAGTGGATTATCATTCCAAGGTAGTAGAGTGTCTTGATGATTTAGGAAATTGGGTGGCATTGCAAGGAACACCAAGAGAGATTAAATTGTGACAAATTTCTACCATGCAAATGCTTAGGGCGAAAAAGAAAGGTTAACAACTATATGTTGTCAAAATAGAAGAACTTAAGGAAGTCACTCTTCAAGATAATGTCATGGATTGTGAACCACGAGATTCTCTAGATATTGAAGAAGGAGAAATGGTGGAATCTAGAGAAACAGATATAGAGAAGTATCAAATTCTACAAAAAATCATGAAATGTATTTCCAGATGAGCTACCTGGATAACCTCCCAAGAGGGTATTTGATTTCTCTATTGACATTGTACCAGGATCTGAACCTATTTCCAAGGCACCCTATAGAATGACTACTACAAAATTAATAGAACTCAAGGCACAATTGGAGGAGTTGTTATCAAAGGGATTGATAAGACTTAGTGTCTCAGCTTGGGGAGCGCTGGAGTGATCTTCGTGATGAAGAAGGATGGAACACTATGTTTGCACATTGATTATCAGATGCTTAACAAAGCTATGATAAAGAATAAATATCCATTTCCATGGATTGATGATATTTTTGATCAAATAAGAGGTGCGACTGTGTTTTCAAAGATTAATTTGTGATCAGGTTACCATCAACTTAGAATCAAAGATGAGGACATATTCAAAACTTCCTTTAGAATAAGACATGAGCATTATGAGTTCACAGTCTTACCTTTTGGACTTACTAATGCACCTACAACATTTATGAACCTAACGAACAATGTTTTTAGGGATTGTTTGTATAGGTTTTCTTTAGTATTCTTGGATGATATCTTAAATTACTCCAAGGATGAAGAGGAACATTGCAAACATTTAGAGGTAGTTCTCCAATGGTTAAGAGAACATAAACTGTATGGAAAAATCTCTAAGTGTACTTTATTTTAGAAGGTGTAGTATTTGGGTCACGTAATTTTGGCTGAGGGAATTTTGGTGGATCCAACAAAAATAAAAACAGTGTTAGAATGGACAATACCTAAAAATGTACCTGAAGTCAAAAGTTTCATGGGTGGCTACTATCAAAAGTTTTTTGTAAACTTTTCCAAGATAGCATTTCTTATCACTTCATTGCAAAGGAAAGGAAAGGAGTTTGAGTGGATGGAAAATGTCAAGCAACAAATTTGACCTACTCAAAGAGAAGTTGACTATGACTCCGATATTGAAAGTATCGGATCTGGAGGGTGACTTCACTGTCATTATAGATGCATCAGGAGAGGGAATAGGTGGAGTGTTGATGTAAGAAGGGAAGGTCATTGCATATTAATCAAGAAAATTGAAATCTTATGAGTAAAATTATGTATCACATGATTTAGAGTTAGTAGCAATAGTTCATGCATTGCAAATGTGGAGACATTATTTGCTTGGAAAGTCATTTGAACTAAGGACTGATCACCATGGTCTTAGGTATTTGTTCACTCAACCCAATTTGAATGCATGACAACATAGATGGTTGGAGTTGATATATGATTATGACTTCAATATCAACTACATTGAGGGAAAATAAAATTGGGTTTTTGATGCTGTAAGTCGTAGAAGGCATATCACCTCAATGGTGTCCATTCAAACTGACTTCAAGGGTCAAGTATTGCAGAAATCCAAAAGTGATGAGTACTATGAGAAATTTAAGCAAGCACTCATGGATAATTCGCAAGATGCAAGGTACAAAGGATTTCATTTTGAACCTAGTGGATTGTTAAGGTTTAAATGAAGAATGTATATGCCTAATTCTGAAGAGTTGAGAAATCTGGTATGGAAAGGGTACATGAAGCACCATATTCTGGACATCCAGGTGTGACTAAGATGTTTGCTAATATGAAACGATTATATTTTTGGAAAGGGATGAAAGGAGATGTTGCTAAATTTGTAGCAAGATTCTTAGAGTGTCAAAGGGTGAAAGCTGAACATCACCACCCAACAGGTCTTTTGCATCTGCATGATGTTCTTGAGAGGAAATGGCAAGTCATTACTATGGACTTTGTGCAAGGTCTTCCTATGTTGAGAAATAATCACAATGCAATTTTGGTGGTAGTGGAAAAACTTACCAAAGTAGCGCATTTTATTCCTGTAAATGTGATGGATGGAGCTTCTATCATAGCTCATAAATTCATGCAAGAGGTGTTTAGATTACATGGGATCCATGAAAAGATTATTTTACATAGAGATGCTCGTGTGACATCTAGGTTTTGGAAAACCTTGTTTACCTCACTTGGGACTCAATTGAATATAAGTTTTGCATATCATCCAGAGACAGATGGGAAAACTGAAAGGGTGAATCAAATTTTAGAGGATCTACTGAGAATGTATTGCATGGATCAACAATACAAGTGGGAATATTACTTGCCTTTAGTGAAGTTTGTGTATAACAATTCCTATCATTCCATGATTAAGATGGATCCTTTTGAAGCATTATATGGTAGAAAATGTAGAACTCCTATAAGATAGGATAAGCTTGAGGATAAGATAAGTCTTGGACTAGAGATGTCAGAAATGGAAGAGCAAGTCAGAATTATTAAGCAAAGGCTAGCTAAAGCCAATGATAGACAAAAAAAACTATGCAAATTCTAAAAGAGTACGCAAAACATTTGAGGTAGGGGAAAAAGAGTTGTTGAGAGTAAAACCTCAAAAGAGTTCCATCAAGTTTGGAAAGTTGTCTAAACTAGCTCTGTGATACGTAGGTCCATTTAAGGATGAATACAAAATGCCCGATCAACATATTGTAATCCATCGTGTTTAAACAGAGAATATCTGGGCTATTCAGAGAGTCTTCCTCCTTCTTCTCTGTGAATCAGAATGAGCAAGGTTGCTACCATTGATCCTCATTGGTTCCAATATTATTAAATACCATAGCTTGGCTTATGTGGATTTATCTTCCCGCAAATGAAATTATTCAATCTTTATCCTCGGTAATGGGTCACAAGTGAGTATCTCAGCAACCAACATTTTTGGGGCAATGTCCAATTGGCATGTTATAAGAGGGGAAATTAACTGGATCTTAAGTTTGACTAGCCATTAGTATCTAAGCAACATAAGGAACTTTCGACAAAAAAATTATACCCTCATAAACCAGTAATTGGAGTATATTATAGTTTCTTGTGGGAGACAAAAACTTCAAACTCGGAAACTTTGAACCGATCATTTGGATGAGTATGGAAGTATTATAATCTTCCTCGATATAACCTATACACATGCTCATACCGTGTTCATTATTATGGTGTAAGATTATTTCCAGAATGTTTCATTTAGCATCACCATTATTTTCCAACTGTTATCTGCACTTGCAACGAATATCACCGGTTTTCTTATGTCGACATTTTCTATGGTTTTTATAACCAATCAAGCACACTTTATAGTAGATACCTTGTGCATTCCTTGAAATCATGGGAGCGTAAAGATCATATTTCTAGAGGTACTTCTGTCTGCGTTTCCAAATTCCCAAAGATGGGTATACCGATCCAAAACCCCAACCTCAAGCCATTTAAAAAAATATCACTCCATAATTGCTCTTAATAAATGGGTCATCAAGATTTTTGATGAAGAACATTTGCAAGTACACCAGTGCATCATTAACAAATCTGTTTCATGCTCGATTTGAAGCCTATTACATTTGGTGAGATAATACCTATTTAAGGCGTTCTTGTCAGACAAATCATGGGCGGCAACAATGTTTTGGCAATCGGTATGAATTGTGTTCTTTAATGAGGATAGACATATGAGACTCCCCTTGATGATTGCTATCGTAAGAACTTATAAGCATGTAATCATCAATTTAATCGGCCATGAAAAACGTCTCGCACCATGTAATTGAATCTACAGAGTTGTGAAAGGTTCCATTGAAACGAGATAGTAAAGAGTCATTCTAGTACTTGAATAATGTGAATCATAATAAAACTTGGAATGATTATCAACGCCACATACTAATAATTTTTCTGCCCCTTGAAGGTGAAATACAGATTTTGGTCCTTTAGAATTGAGGACATAATCAACATTTCCTTTGACCAATTACACCATATCATTCTTGAGTTCCTCCGAAGCGTACAGTATTAGTGTCAACACTTTTTTTCCTTTTGCTTGTAACAATGTCGCGTATGCAAACTGTATTTGCTTGAAATCCTTTAGAGCTTATAATGATTCTCTACTATCATACTTCGGCGGATGTCCTTTCTTTGTTACCGGATATTAAGCCGTGTCTTCACATTCTGGTGTCAGAGAAACCATGGAGTTCTATAACTCTTATCGGCAAAGATACCAACAACACTTAAAACTTTCCTTCATGGTTTTCAATGGGTTACCAATGCACATCTTTAAAGAAGTTCTCTTAAGTCGTTAACTTTCGCCATCTCTTTTTTTTTTCCTTTATTTTGTGTAAATATGAAAAGAAGAGTAGTGTAAAATATATACAAAATGTCTATAATACATATTTGGAGATTGGAAATTGAACAAAAGATTTGCAGCTATTCCAAGTTGTGGTTTTGTATTTGATGATTCTCTATGATAGTATGGAATGATCTGGCACATTACCTTTTCCTATATTTTCTTTAAGTTCCTACACAGTCAAAGAAGAAGTTAGCAGACCCACACCACAATTACAAAGCTACCATAAGTTGAACAGTAAAAGTTGCATTAAAAGTGAAAGTAGTTATTGGTTAGAAAACATATCGGTAGCATGATCAAAGTAGTTGTTGCAAAAGTATGTGTATTTAGAAAATCCACCTGCATGTGATGAATATTTGTGTAAGGATACAAATAGTAATTTATATTGTATAAAGATGGTAAGGAAAATAAAACAAATAAATTTTATGTTGAGAAGGGTGAAATTCCATATGTCTAACTGCACTCATCATAATGAGAGAAGATGTAGTTGAAACTCTTCCTTTTTCCTGATAATTGTGTATGGATTGTTTTTCATTCTTGAATATTGATTGAAGGAAAATGGTGGATCTATCCTAAGGTCATTTATTAATTTCACTCTAGATAGAGTTGTAAAAGTTAAGCCTTGTCTTTCTTTTGTACCTATATCAAGTGTTGCTTGGTTGAGTGTTAATCCTTGGGATTTATGTATAGTAATTTCCCATGCCATGCATAGTGGTATTTTTCTACGAGTACCTAAAGATATAGGTGTTATTAGTATAGTTGTTGGGGCATTTATGTTCCAAGGTGGGCCATTGTAAGTGTCAAACTTTACTACTACATACAATGGTAAATTTGGTGGTTTAGAGGTAGCTGCGTAAACAATATCTAAGACCTCTCCATGTGACCCATTGACAAAGCCCGTTTGAGTCCATAGGTTTGTAGTTAACATGATGTGTTGGCCTCTACAAAGTAGGAGTTCTTGGGGAAGTTGGTCAACATTGTTATCAATGTTTGATTTTGTGGTTGTTTTTTTTGCAACACTAAGTGCAGTAAGATGTAACAGTTGAAGCATTTTTTTGTTGTGTATTCCAACTAAATCATTGGTAGGAAATAGGTGCATTGATTGGTCAAAATATTTTTTTATCATTGTTCAATAGTAATGTGTTTGTGTGATTCATTAGTAGTTTCCAATCTTGTTTAGTTGGTTTTGCATTACAAATATTTTGTAGAGTTCGTCGAAAGTAGAATTTACGTTTGAGTGTCCCCTTGTTGACGAAAAATCATTTCTAATGTAACAATTATAGTGAATTGTTTCCATAGATCTTTCACATTTGAATGTGATGTGTAGATGGGTTTGTCCATAATAGGGGGTAGTTGTGTCAAGTCACCTACAAGAATGATAGATGTCCCACCGAAACACAAGTGTTGATGGTGGGGGAAAGCTTCACGTAGCCTACTATCTATTTTCAAGAGTGTTCTTGGGCCTATGAAGCTCATCTCATCAATAAGGAGGTATTTTATGTTTCGTGTTCTATTGAAAAGTTGTAAGTGACTGACCCTTGAATGGTTGCATTTATTTTATCGAAATCTTAAGGGCTGAATGGATAGTCGATGCATGTATGTTGAATGTTGCAATTCCTATAGGAGCAACAACAAGGAGTGGGCTATATTCTTTTGATACTAAACTGCAAAGTGAATGTCTAATGAAATGAATAAGATAGGATTTTCCTGTACCTGTTGTTCCTTGTATGATCATGTGTAAGGGTTTATTGAATGAACTATCATTGTAATGTTTTAAATAGAACAATGGCAAGAGTGAATTGTTGTTTGGGAGAGAATGGATATGGGAGATTGTTAAATTCAAATGTTGTTTGGGCATCTTGTTGGGATAGTTTGTTTGTGCTTATGAAATGTTTTGCAATGTCATGCAAATTTTGAGGTATTGTACACTCATTCCACTTGTTGATATTATCAAAGTCATGTCTTCCAAGCATTTCAAGGGAATTACGAATTCCACCACTAGCAAGACCCATTTGTGATAACAACTCCCATTCATTCATTTGTATTGTCTTTCCTATATCAATTTCATCTTCTATTTCCTCCTCCTCTTCATGATTAACCTCTGTATTGACTACACAGTCAATATTCCACACAAAATATTTATGTATATTCATTTCCTTCCAATTTGCAATAGTTATTTCTTTGTCGACACCTATATCTGTGACAATGTTTCAAAAATGCTTGTATAGAAGTAGTTCGCTCCAACAAAATGTCTCAAAATGTTCAGAACCCTCCTTTGGAATGACACTAAATTGAGGAAAGACATCAATAATTTCCTTTTGTTTTCTTTCTTTCCACTTGTAGCCTTTGCATCTAGAAGAAAATGAAAATGATCGTATAGATTCAATGGGTGTTATTGTCTCCATTTGAAGAGAAAGTTGTATGTATGATTGGAGATAACTCACGTGCAAAGTATTTTCATTTAGGTTTGTTCGAATTTGATGGAACACCTTTTTACCAACATTAAGTGTCAGAAACTCACGGTTGCATACAACAAGTGTCATGGCATATTTCTCAAGTGCACCTATATCACAGTTTGCAATAATCTCATACATGAAATTTATGTATATTGTGAGGGCTTAGTCTTCTGATGCTTGATTTCTATATATGCGTGTCAAGATATCAATACAACTTTCAAATTTTCTTTTTTGCCTTGGATGCATATTTTGTAATGTATTTTAAAACAAGCGTTTTCAAAACAACAGGTTAACAATCCATATTGGCTCTCCATGTTGAAATCATTTCTAGAATATGTATATTTAGCCTATCATCATTACATGCAGAGGTAATTTTTTTTTCCCATTTTCATCATAGCTCAAGGAAGATTGAGCACATTCATCCCAAGGATCCCTATAACAACACTTTGATTCAAAACATTTGTTGTGTCTTTGGACACGATTGATCATTTCTTTGTAGTCAACAAGCATATTTGTAGAGAATATTTCAGGTGCTTTTAGTAAGCACAGATCATCTTGTCAAGAACAATGTCGTGTGTTAGTTTTTTTGGCAAGAGTACAAGGGTTCCATGCACTGACATATTTTTCAAAGAATATTTTTCCTATTTCTACATTTATGTGGTTGATCCGGTCAAGTTTGTCCATGTTTTTAGCACCTTCAAGCCAAAGGAATCCATGCACATGTGTAAACACTCAATGTTGCCATTCATATCTATACCAATAGTCACTTGCACAAAAAAACTTCTCTAAGACTTCTTCACAAAATATTGTGAAGTGTTGATGCAAGTATAAGGATGTGGTATGTGGGTTGTTAATAATTTTATCTATGCACTCTTTATTATTTTCTACTCTTGTTGTTGTGCCCTTAGAAAAGAGTTGGTGTAAATTAGGCCATTTAGTATCTGCAACACTCAATGTGAAAGAAGAGTGTGGAGGAACCTATTTGGTTGATCATGTTCGAGAGTTCACCATGACACTTATTCCAATATGCTTGGATACCTCTCAGGGAAGATCCAAAATGCATCAATTGTTCAGCTAGTTTAGTTTCAGGAAATTGTTGTATATGGAGACAAAGACTGTCAATGGTGGTTAGTATGCAGTCCTCAAAATTTTTCTTGAAAAAAATTGAAGCAAAACCTTGGCTTCGGTGGCACATCAAAAGCTTCAAAATAAAATATCTAAATCTTGGATGGCTTCCAAATATACTATCATGAAGCCTCATTAAGTGCAACACATACTTTCAACTTGTCTATAGCGAGGTTGTAATTGTAGTGCAATGCCCTTTGGAAAGAGTGAAGGAAAATCCATGTCTAAAAGGCCCTTAGTATTATATTCATTTACTGGAGCGAAGTCAAGTTGTGGCCACTCAATAATGGTGTCATTTTCATCTCTAAATCGCAAAGTTTCTTTGATGATTTCTAGCTCATGGTGTTGATTTGGTAATTTAGCCATAAATGATGAGTGAATTATTTCATTGTCAGGTTCATCCACAGAAAACATAGACGCACTGTTCGGTGCCACCATATTTTCATTGTCAACATTAATGGTATGGAGCATATTGGAAACATTTGTACTTGTATCAGGGAGTTGTTCAAGCAATGCAAAATCTACCTCAACGTATTTGTAGCATGGGCCATATATGTGATTTTATATTTCAATGCAGCCTAGACACGACTTCTACTTATGAAGCAGTCATAATGGTTACCTTTTGTATAGAATCTTTGAACTACCAACACATCCAAGTTTGAAATTCAATGTGGAAGGAATTTTTCTATTGTTTTGATATCTTGTGGGAAACAAATTGTGTGACCACTATATTTTTATTAGCCTCCAGCATGGGTTACTTGTATTATCGGATTAACTCATGCTCTAAGAATTTCTTCCACTTGTGTTAGATTTTTTAACTTGAATGGTTGTACTCCTGGTTCCATAAAGTTAGATGATGAGAAACGATGTATACCTTTCTCACGAAAGCATCTAATACAAATTGGACCACTATAAATGTTGATTTGGTGTGCATGACAGGGTAGCATTCACTACAAATCGTGCAAGTTGGAAAGTTCGATAGTTCATCTATTCTCATGCAAAATATTTTAGAAGTTGTTATAAAGTTATTATTGGATTGTGGTAAGCTTGTGGATTTATTTTCAAGATTATGCAGTGATTGTTGTGAACCTATTTGGTTGTTGTGAAACCATTGACAAACATTGGGCAAAAGGGTGTTTAGTTTAGGATGTTGTAGCTTCATATGCTACACATTGTGTTGGTTTGAATGAATAGAGGTTGGTGCATTGGATTGTATTGTCTATTTTTCTATGTGTTGCGTATAATGATGTATACTTATTTCTTCTTTATGTTGAATATAGTAATCATGACTTCTTTTATGAGATTGTAGGTTTTTATGGTTAGAGCTCGTCATCTATAAAGGAAATAGGAACTAACATCATCACATGTATAATTAAAAATAACATATAGAATTAAAGAAGATAAAAATGAGTGAGAAAAAATGTCAATTGTATTGAAAGAGTTTTTCAAGCATTCTAATTTGATAATTATTTAAGATATGATTTGTAGGCTATATAAAGAAATAATTTGATGGAAGATATCAAACACATTATTTTCATAATAACAATATATTCAAGAACTATGTATACATGTGACTTTGAACTGAAATACATTCAAACAAGAGTATATAAAGTATACTAACATGCTACAAAATTTTATGTACATTGTAAAAGCAATCGAGCTAGATTGAACCACTAGTATTATTACATATATCAGACAGTCCACTTAGCAGTAAGGAATTTTCTCCAACAAAATCTAGCTCATAAACCTTTGTGATAGTTGATTGTACCCATTCTTGAACACCACTTGAATCATATGAATTTGTGGTGGTGAAGAGAAATTGGTTGAATAAAACTCCTTGATTATGGTCTTGGCTTCAATTTCTTTTTCATGATTGAATTGTAGCATGTATAAATCATCTACATACATTCCAAGAAGTTTGGTGGCCAGTTCTTCAAAAGAAATAGCCCATAATATTCATGTATGATCTTCTAGATTTAGTTGAAGTATGTATCTATAGGTACATTTGACAGATGTAGCTTTGCACTTTGAATAGTACCATGTTTAATCATCATTTTGCACAACTTTTTTTGTGTTGTTTTCCATCTAATTCAAGGGGACAAGATGGATAGCAAAATGAATTTGTTTTTATGAATTGCACTGTTTCTTTTAGAGTGCATTGGACAGTTTGTTTCACATTGGTAGTTGTCTCTTCAATATTAGCAATTTTTTTTCTTCTAATTAGGAGAGGTACATCCAAAGGTTGTGTATGTGATGGTGTAACATCATTCCCATTATGTTCAAACCATGATTTGAGTTGTTTTTCCTCCTCTATGCTTGGGTTTATAAATAGGTGGGTACTTTCCAAAGTGCTTATGACCTTTCCATTATACTCAGTGACACAACCATTTTTTATTGCAAGTACAACAACATGATTTAAGTGATACATCTCTTGGATTTTTTACCTTCCTTTTCAATAGTTGGACCCCATAAAGTAATATTAATGGTAGATGAAGAGATATCTATCAACTTGATGCTCCTTTGAAGAACTTCAGTCCCATCCCTCCTCTTTATGGTTGAGCTCGGGTCCACATATATATGACTATTCCAATAACATCAACAAGAATATTATTGGTCATTTCTATAATGTCCTTGAAGTCCATGAAAGAGAATTGATGTTTGGGAATTGCAAAGTCATCTTTGGACAAAATTTTTTTGGAATCATCCATTAAACAAATTTCAAGTTGGATATTAAGTTTGTTGTACAACCTATTAGCTAAATTAATAGTTCCACCAAATATTGTATATACTTCTCCAACCTGAACATTCATGTAATGAAGGTTTACAACTTCGTTAAAGCAAGTTACACGTATTTCAGTGCACTCACAATCTGTAAAATCAAATGAAAATACTTTCCCTTGTCCCTTTTGTGTGTTGAAGTGGTGAATTTGTTTTTTCATGGTAACATGACCCTTTATAAGCCACCTTGTTTGGAATGGATTCAAATTTCTAATAGGATTAATATTGAAGGGAAGGTCTTTCTTTTGTAGGGACAAATATATTCCAAAAAAGTTCCCTACGAGGAGGTGGCTTTGTTACTCTAACACTGTCATCTAGGCTTGTAGATGGATCAGTTGAGCTCACAGCATGTACTTGTTGGGCTTGTTCTTCAAATAGGTAAGTAGGTTGACCAATGATATCTTGCTGCAAACATGTGATTTCTAATTTGGAGATGGAAATCCACCTATAAAGATATAATGAGTATGTATTATGAATAGGAAGAAATGTGACATAACGTGTTGAAGAATCCTAAGCTATAAGCTATCAATTGAAATTTTGTAGAAGAGCATTGAAATATGGTCGCTTACCTTGAATTGAAAATAATAGGGAAATTATATCCTATGAGTTTAAGTATAGATCCCTTCTGGAGTTCTTTAGAATCTATGCAGTGATTGTATTTTTTTGGAAGTGTATCCTTCTGCTTATGAACCCCATCAGAGAGCTCTAATCTATAGCAACCAGTCAGTTCAGGGCCATGGCCAAACATTGAAGTGTCTAATTCTTGTAGAAGGGGTTGCAAGTCTAGGTTTCCATCATTGATCATCTTGATTGCATTTTCAGTCAAAGAATAAATTGTCAGGAGAGGTGGTTCTGCTACTCTAACACTATCATCCAAGCTTGTAGATGGATCAGTTGAGCTCGTAGCATGTACTTGTTGGGATTGTTTTTCAAATAGGTAGGCAGGTTGGCCAATGATATCTTACTGCAAACATGTGATTTCTAATTTGAAGATGACAATCCACCTATAAAGGTACAATGAGTAAGTATTATGAATAGGAAGAAATGTGACATAATGGGTTCAAGAATGATAAGCTATAAGCTATAAATTGGCACTTTGTACAAGAGCATTGAAATATGGTGGCTCACCTTGAATTGCAAATAACAAGGCAACTGTATCCTATGAGTTTAAGTATAAATCCCTTCTGGAGTTCTTCAGAATCTATGTAGTGATTATATTTTTTTGGAAGTGTAGCCTTTTGCTTATGTACCCCATCAAAGAGTTGTACTATATAGCGATTGGTCGGTTTGGGGCTATGGCCAAACATCAAAATATCTAATGCTTGTAGATGGGGTTGCAAGTCTAGGTTTGCATCATTGATCATCTTGATTGCATTCTCAATCAAAGAATGCATTTTCACGAAAGAACGAACTAGTCCTAGCAAAAGTAAATTGCAACTCACAACTATTATTTACTAAAACTGAAATATACAAGCATACTTTATAAAATAGAAATCAAATAAGTAGTTGAAACAACATAATGTAGGTGACTAAATTGTTAATAAATGAAAAGGAATAAATCTAGTTTATTAAAACCATGCAAAATATAGCTAAAAAAATAAATTGTAGTACCTTTACATAGGATATAAACTAATTTGAAAAATAATTGTAAATGTGATTGTGTTTATGCTTGGATATCTAAATAGTGGCTTGGTAGTTAACTTTCTGCATTTTTAAGAACAATAAGAAGAAATGGTAGTGAGAAAAAAAAGTATACAAATTTACAAACTATTCTAAGTTGAAAGTGGTGTAGATGTTCAAAAAATGCATTAAATGTTATAAGCATAAGTGAAAAAGTGTTTTGGAATCAACTGATATAATATTAGTGCATTATTAGCATAAGCATAAGTGAAAAAGTGGTTTGGAATCAGCTGATATAATATTAGTGCATTATTAGCAAGGTTAAAACTTCAAAGGAATGTACAATAAAGCAAAATAAGTATTTGACATGAGCAAATGTGTCAATAATTTATGGTGCAATTTAAATAGTAAACCTACCTCGTATTTATGCTAATTTTAGTAAGTATTTTGAACCATGCAAGTCAAACCTATGTAGGAGAGTGCAAGTTACATTTGGATTATGTCTTGGTTGAGGAAGCAAAGGGTAATAGCCACACAAAAAAAATGGCATGGAGTAGAAATAAATTATGTACCCATCATCAAGATTGAGATATTGTGTACATCCTCTTTGTAGTTATAAGTAAAATATATGGTGTTAAATTTACATTTTTAGTGAAACTTCATATGGGATAATATACTTTAATGTGGTATATTTTAAAACATGGAAATTTGTTTAAACTAATGATTTTAGTGAAAAGGGTTTGTGATTGAGGAAGATATTAAGATATTATAGTTCTACTAACTTAAAAAAATGTAAGGAATGTAGGTATTAAAAAAAAGTCAATTATTGAAGGAGACATATAGCATCAATTGTCGATATATTTTAAACAAGAATTACAGCTTATATGATGTGAACACAAATTGTTAGATGATAAGTGATTCACATTAAATGTGAAAAGGATTGTGATACATGCAAGAGATAGTACTATTTTTTCTTATATATAATAAAATATGACATTTATTGTTGGAGAACAAGTAATGGAAATGTAACATATGAGGCAAGTAAAGAGAACAAAAGTAAAAGTAAAAGCTAAGAACAAAGTTAAAATGTTTTTACAATAGCACATAGTGTATATATATTTTTCAACCAAAAGTGTATTACATAATACTCCAGTACTTTTCAAAATGTACTTTTGATGCAAGACAAGTTGCCTTGTTTGTAGTTTTTAGGACCTTACATTCCTTGTAGGGATTCAAAAACAACCAACTATAAATAAGTTGGTGGAAGGCATATTTACATGTTTACTTCAAACACTAAATACACATCTATAGAGAAAAAGTATATTAGACATCACTTAAGTAATTTTGAAACACTTCTTTAATGTGCCCAAAACTGCCTATGCGTATTACTCATCAACTTGCAATTCACGAAGGAAAGTGTAAAAGGAAGCCAACTTCTCGCAAGTTGAATGGAACTCATGTACTATTATTTCGATCAATTGAATGTCATTGTCCTTCACACTCTGCACATTTGGAACAATGGCTTTTGCTTGTTGTAGCAAGTCAAGGAAACTAACTATTATGTTACTCGCAAAATCTTGTATGGGGCTTGTAGAAATATCATTCCAATTGATCGATGGAGATGAGTTGGTCGGTAGAAAAGGTGAACTGTCAACTACTTGAAATCTCAATAATCTCTTTGGGCTGATGAGAATTATCCATTCCTAAATGAAATAAAAAATTTAAAATGGTAAAGAGTATACTATATGTGTAATGATTTATAAGCTATCTGTAACTTCCATTTTGAAAGATAGCTATTTTGTTCATAAAATAGAAAAACTATTTTAAATGATTTTACCTTTAAAATGAATACCTTTAACCTTATAATATACACTATACTCTAATTCAAATATAGTACTATTAAAAGTAAATAATTAAAAGAAATGCAATGTAATTTGTATCATCTAAATTAAATAGATTAAATGAAAACATAATTTAAATAGTTATAAAATTGAACATTAAAATTGTAATTAAACTAAAACAACAGAAATTATCATATCCTTCAAAGCAAAATTAAGCAAAATATTTATTAAAGTAATGAATAACAACTTTTCTACAAATAAATTTAAAATTACATAAAAATAGAAATAAAGAAACAAAATACATAATTGTTAACTAAGAATTAAGTTTATTACCCATCTATATTAAAATACAACACGATACAGTTTGTGTGAATCTTAATTTTATTTGAATACTATTATATAAAAAAGATCATATTAAAATATAGACATGATCTATTATATACTTTTTAAAATAAAATATATTTTCATTTTTGAAAGGTAACTTTGGATAATAGTTCAAAAAAATTTGGCTTGAAACATAGGTTTGACCACCAAATTTAGGCTCTAATGGAATGTACTACACCAAGCAATATCCAATTAACTGGTTAACACAAATTTAGGGAAATGTTGTGGAAAAGTGAAATTTAAGCTGTCACTTATTCGAAATAGTGATATTTTTATTCGTCTTACTTAGATTAGTGAATTTATTGTCCTGAAAATATATTTGTAACCAATCAAAGGATGAATGGAGGACTCTGAGCAAAGATACATTTTCAAAGGACACAAAATCTTACAACGTGCCTTTATAGACAACTATAAGAGAAGAAGCATCGAGTCTAATTGTCACCTTTCTAACCACACATACACAATAGACGACCAAATTAAAAACCAAAAAAATCAACGAAAGAAGTCTCCAGGCTACCAACCCATAGGTCAAAACTGTACAAATAAAAATAAATTGTGTGGATAATGAGTATCAATTCGTAAGGTAGACTTAAATAGATTTTATATTGTTCAAATAACAACTTAACACCGACAATATCTTCCAGTCACCCCTTAAACAAACATAGGAAAAAAATGCAATGTGTTAATGCATGGTTGTGCATGGATGGATGTGCTGGAAAATTGTAGTGTTCATTTTGTTTCCTTAGCATGTGACATAGTAGGTGGCTATAACAACATTGATATACATGTAAAATCTCAAGCAGAAAGAAGTCAATCATCTATGGAGACTCTGGGTTAGCAATGATTTTATATGCCATGGAGATGAGAAGCTACTATATTAATGAGAAGGAAGTGATAGTAGTGACATAGGGATGCTCATCCTCGAAGCTCAACTTGGAGTTCATCAAGGGAATACAAAATAGAGGCCAAGAATCTTTCCTACAACATAGCAGAGTGTTGGTTCAACATTATACTGTTTTGTTTATGCTCTGGCTAAATTGGTGTGTGGGATTTGTGTTAAATTATTTTTTTAAATAAAATTCTTCATGTTTGATTGATTCAAGATTTTGTTGTAGGAAGGCACAGAGCAAACAATTATACTAACCCTCAGAATTATACTATACTGTTTCAGAATCCCATTATTGCTAAAAGGGGGCCTTGTGCTTGGTTGAAATGTATTTGATTTAGGAAAAGGGTAGAAGGATGATTCGATAATTTAAAGAAATGAAGTGACTTTGTTTGCCAATTGTGTAACGAACCTGAGACCTTTGGAAAACTAATTTCTTTTGGAATCCTATTTACAATCTGTTTTGCAACAAAAATTTAGAATTTTTTTTTTTCATGATTTCGTGGCATTTTTAGTTGTTATGAAATACTTTTGGGTTGTTGTCTATTGTTTTTAATATTTTTATGGGGAAACACAAAAGTATTTCAATCCAACATGATAAAAAATCTAGTTAATTTATCGGGAAGCAAATAAAAAGGATACAAAATAGTTGTTTCCAAATAAATTGACAAAAATGTTTACCTGTGGAAATCTCAAAGATTAAAGTTTATAAATATAATTCTCTATAAAACTTAAACTAATTTGTCTAAGTGATCAGGTGATGGTATCACCCTTTTATTCTTTTTTCCCCATATTAAACTCTGCAAATGTTAGGTTTCTACGGGTTGATAAATACTTTATTTTAAATTTTAAATGTAGGAGTGAGAGTAAATAGTGAAATCTAGGAGTGAGTAAATAGTGAAATCTAGATGGAAAGAAGTAAATTGTAGTAAACGTAATTTAGAATACAGAAAACAAATACTAAATACTGAAGTAAAAAATAGTATGCATAATGTAAAAAGTTTTACATATTGTTATTTTCTCTTCAATGGGCTATAAATTCTTTGGTATCTAATCTTCTTCAACAATCTTTACCCACTGCAAATTCTTCTCAAATGTAGCAAACCATTGCATATATTATTTTTCTTATAGAAATAATTATATTTGTAGAAAACCAGAGGCAATGGAAAAAGTAAAAATAGTGAGAGGCGGTGGAAAAAGCAAAAACACTAATATTCTCAGGCAACACAAAATGAATAAATGTAATTTCCAGCTGAAGGATTGCCAGGGAAAACAAAATCTTTCAAGAGATAGTGTGTAGTTATTAAAAATCTATGCATTTGATTTCATACTCTCCTGATTGGTCCAACCATTCATCCTATTAAATGTAGCATAAAATTTCATTTTGTTGGAGGTAAGTCTACGATGAAGTTAATGTTGCAAGTAGAGTTTATTTTGCTAGAGGTAAGTCTACGGTGAAGTTAATGTTGCAGGTAGATTTTACCCGTAAAGTGGTAAAACAACCTAGACAAGCGGTTTGATGGGAGCGTGAGACAGGGTTTGACCAAACATGCATACAATATATAGCCTATCGGCTAATAAAAGATGTCGATGAAATAAATTTAAATTTTATTTTATTTTTGCCTCCAAAGTACTACCGGGAATAGTAGTGGTTATAGAAACCTTGTGAAATTTTGACAATAGTTAACTTCATTGAAAATTTAAATCTTGAGACTCCCTCAGCCCCCTTTAAGCCTGAAGACTAAAATTTCCATAACTTTCAACTAAAAGCTTTGTTTTCTATAAAATTTGAACAACATGATTTGTGAACCCTCTAAAAAAAAATAAAAAAAAATGTTTCTACTTTGGATGCACACAATCCAAGATTTAACATCATTTGTGAATTGTTGACTAGAAACTTAACATTTTAAAATCTCATAAACGGTAAGGATTTTTAGCATGAAAATTGGTCCCATGGGGCAAAATAAGGTTAGGATCAACCCTGCCAAATGATTTCAGACCAAATTTTATGAAATTTTAAAATCAATTATTTTTGTGATTTGGAAGGCTAAAGTGTACAAAGGCGCATTAGAAATTTAAAAATAGGCTAGGTCAAAAACATGGCAAACACATTCAAAAAATTACATCATGAATTTCCTTTGTTTTTCAATAATTCTAATATTTTATCAAAAATTATTTCTTCATATTATCCCATGTACAAATAGAGTGTCTTTCAAGTCTTATGATCCATCACAACGTAACATTCTTTAGTGTAGCTAGCTAATTTAAGATTTTAGCATCACTTTGGTAATCATAGGCTACAACATGTCAAGGTCCTTAACATAAATTCATCAAAAAATTGGTAAAGTTGAATGAGATATATTCTTCATGGGGGTTTCCTCCTCAAGATTAACAATGGGAAATTCAAATGTTATGAGATCATTGTTTGCTAAGGCTTGGTCATTATTATTTTTGTTTCTATCAACATCAACCATCATTTCAAATTCCCAAGGTGTTCAATAAGACGAGGGTGGACTATGTTGTCTTTTATTTTTTGGGGTCTACCACTTCACAATTTGTATGATTTTACAATTTTTCTTTCAAACTTAGGAGGGATAGTCTTAAAAGATTTCTTAGAGGCTACAATTGAAGATTTGGGTATCTCTAGTTTTACTAGTGGGATAGTAGGTGGTGAGTTAAGGTCTGATTTTGGTTGCTCACTTGTTTATTCTATAGTGGTTGATTCAATCACATATTTCTCAACATTAGGTTTAACTAGCTTCTTTTTCCTTTTTTTTTCATAGGTTGTGGCCTTACTTGTTTTGGATTTTCTTAATTTATTGATCTAATTACTACAATTTGTTTAAAAAAATTACATTTTCATCTATAATTTGATTCATGCATCTACATGATTTAACACAATGCAAATTACGGGTAGTTTATTAAGCTAAGTCAAAAATCATGTGGACTTTCTCCTTGACGCATTGATCCTAACTCAACTTATTAGACTATCAGGACTTTAATACCTTTACCCAATAATGTTGCCAATAAATGGGACAAAATTGAGGGTATTAATTTAATTCTATGTTTAGGGTAAGTGCAAGAAGTTAGGTCCACAAAGAGGGGAAGTTTTGGCCAAATTTTTTTCAAAAGGAATGGGATCCCAAGCCTTAGGTTGGAATCTCATTCCTAAATGGGTACCCATTCTAAAAAAAATAAAATCCCAACTTGCTTTTTGATTTGGTTTTAGGCTCAGGAAAGGATTGGTAACCCAACCATTAGCCTTGGACCTACAACTAAAAGAATAAGACAATGTCAAGTGAAATAACTGACTTTGGCAATATAGTTAACAATTTTTTGTTTTTTGTTTTTGTTTTTGTTTTTGTTTTTTTTTTTTCAGAATTGGCTTATCAAATTAAAACCCATTACATATCACAATGTCTAGTTTTCAAATATGTAATTTTTTTTAGATTGGATTATGTTTTCTATTTTTTAATTAATTTGTAAGGAAACTTGTCCATAAACTTGAAATGTCAAGCTTTTTATTTTTAAATTTTTAAATTTTCTCATTTTTTTAAAGAATTATATGGCATCAATCTACAAAAAATTCTCTATACAGTGAAAAAAAACAAAAAAACAATTAGTTTAGGTCAAATTATGGTGTCCATACATGATGGTTTTCAAAAACAACAATTAGGGCCAATAAAAAAATAATATAAAAAATTATTTTTGAAAAAATAAAAAAATATGTTCTCATCAATATTTAGTTTGTTAAACATCTTTCCCCAAAATGAATTATAAAAATAATTTTATTTAAGTCAAGTTGTGGTGTTCGTACATGTGCATGGTATGGTCGTAAAAATGATACATGCCTATTAAAAATTAATTAGTATCATCTAGGTATTAGAATAGTAAACTAGACTCAAAATACTAAATTGTTGCAAGAATGATGGTGTTGTCATTGATGTCAATAGGAGGTCTTTTGACTGGTGTTATCATTGATTTCAACTATGGGATGAAGATGTTGAGGATATTGAGAAAATTGTGAAAAGAGGAAAATAGGTTGTACATGTGTAGTTGAGACCTTGAGGAAGTGTTGTGATTACATGGAGCTATTCTTTTTCTGTTGTATATTTCTGAAGATGAGTTGGTATGAAGTAATGAGCTGAGATGATGGTTCTAGTACTTGGTTTCCAAGTGCTTTTGAAAAAAAAAAAAGCAATGTAAATTGTGTTGTACAAATGTTCATATGTGCTTTGGTATTCTGCTCCACATTATTTTTGTGTAGATGTTATGCCTATTTAGATCTTACAAGTTATTCAAGGTTGATAGAGGTTGCTACATTCAAAATTTTGGTTTCTAGATGATTGTACAGTGTGAGATATTTTCACCAGTGTGTGAACCAATTGTTCAACAATGCTTTTTGCGGATTGGGATAAATGTATTTGCTATGTGTTTCTTTGCTATTTGGATTCAGGTAGTGCAGATTTGGGAAGTGGATTATAATGCTTTTATCTTTATATGTTCAAGTTTTTACTTGATTTGGTGCAGTACAGTGTAAGTTTCATTTATCAGTATGCAAACAAGGGTTATATGTTGTCCTGAGTTAAAGTATTTGTTGATGCGAAGCTTGGTTGAAGTATTTGATGAATCTCAAGTAGTTCATGGATTGTTCTAGATTGAGTTCAAGTAAATTATGGTGTCTGAAACTTTTAGCTTGGTCTATGGAAACATGTACTTAATGTCTATGGTGTTTTGCACGGGTGTTGGTTGACCTTGTGTTTAACACTACATGTGAGGCTTGTAGAAGCGTGTTGAAGTGTGTTGGATCTATTTGGGTCCTAATTAAGGATTTATGTAGGTCACCTTTTGGTCCTATGCACCGTAGGAATGTTTGGATACTGACCTATTTCAAATTTGAATGTATAACGACTAGTGGTTGACATTAGAGAAAGTTTTTTTGATGTAGAGGTTGATATAAATATGTATGGTGTTGATGCAAGAGGGTGGGTGAAAGAGAAAGAAGCAAGATAGATATGAAGAGTGATGTGAGTAAAGTGTGTTTGATGTGAATTTGAGCAGAGCAGTGTGAACTTCATGTTAGGGTTCCTGAAGGTAGTGAGCTGAAGGCATCCGAAATCTTTCATGTGAAATTGCGAAAGTGTGAAAGAAATTGTGGTGGACTCCTTGTTGCATTGAGAAGTGTTTTTCTATGTAACATTCTTCTTCTATCTTGGTGTATTCTTTCTATGGCAGTGATCCCTGACTGTGAGCCTTTTTTGGACAGTGTGTCCTATTCTGGCAATAAGCCCCTTTGTACTAGTTTTGCTATACTTATATTATGAGCTAATCCTCATCATGGTTTTTCCCTCATTGGGTTTTCCATGTAAATCTGGTATTCTCATTTGTATGGTGTTGTGATTTTAGTTTTTTTATCTACATTTCATGTTTAATCAATATAACAAAATAAGGCCTTAATGAATGCTTGATGATCCAATTATTATTGAGGGTTTTGAAGGTTTAATTTGCAATAACTGATTCACCCCCACCCCTCTAAGTTGTCTTGTTCATTTCAACAATTGGTATCAAAGTGAGGTTCCTTGAAGAAGAGCTTAACCGCTTGAGGTAGATCTGGAATGGCAAATGAGATTCCTTTGGAATATCCTAGATTTGATGGCTCAAATTATGATTTCTGGAAGATAAAGATGGAAGGATATTTTTTTCTCAGGGATATGAGATTGAGAAGGCTTATTAGAGTGCATATACTCCACCTCTGAATGGTCCAAGTGCAAGTGCAAAAATCAAGGTGCATGAGTGTATAGGAGCAAATTTGCACCCCTTATGCAAATTCCCCTTTTTCCCTTCTTCATTTTAGAAAACCAAATTTGAAGGCTAAATTCCACATAACCCTGCTGCCTTTATTCCACTTGGCAGTTGTTTTGTGTGTCAGTAGAGGAATAACTATCGGGGACACCCGTGTGACACATAGACGTCCACAAGTGCGCTTACGTTCCTGGTAGATTCTTGCGTCTGAAGCCTGCAAAGGCGTTACACTTCTCATTGGAGGTCAATTTTTAACGCCCCCTTCGACTAATCGACCCAAAATATGGACGTTTTCTTCATTCTCTCCTTCAAATTCACTCCTTCATCCATTTCATCCTCTAAGCTTTCAATCCATCTTCTAAGCACTCAACTTGATCACTCTCCAAGCATTCTAGCATTCAAGCAGCACTCTTGCACTCCATATTAGCAGCAACAACACTCGATCAACTTCATAGAGCAAGTGTGGAATAAACACCATTGCAGTAGAGGCTTGAGTCCTCTCATTTTATCCCCCATTAGCCTTGAGTGCTCTTGGTGTAGGTGGTAAGCTTTCTACTCCTCTCCTCTATGATTTAGTGGGTAGCACCCTACTGTTTTTGAAGTGCTTTTGTGTTCTCTACTTCATTTCTTTCTTTAGCATATATTTCTCCATTATCGCTATCCTGGTTGTTCGTGGAGGTGGAAACACCTAAATGGTGGTTTGACTAAGGCAAGCCCCTATATAGCCACCCAATAATTTTCTTCATTGTGTGTAGTTGGACGTGCTACTTGGAGTTAGCTGGTGAACAAGTACCTGTATGAGATTATTTTTTCCATCCTGACTCTTGTTTATTTACTTTATCATATTCATACATATCTTGCCTACTTCATAGCTTTGTTTTGGCCCTTTGGAAATAATTAGCTAGGTTGTTAGTCCATTTTCTAGCATTTGACCTTGCCTCTTTAGTCCTTTGATCATACGAACTCCAACACACCTAAGAGACACCAGTGCGCAACACTATTGTCCTGGAACCACGCTTTTGTCCTCGAGCAGAGAGCTTCTTGAGGTGCAGTGTTGAACCTAAAAATTGGCTCGCCTAGCCCTATTCTATGTTTCAGGTCTGCAGAGTGATTTAAGGACCTTATAGTCCTCATCATTCTTGTCTTTCCTTTCTCGAAACCCCTTTAAGCTGAGGTAAGTTAGGGTAGCCTTCTACTCTTGGCTCTCCGTGACTTGGGGCCTTGAACATGGTTGGTTCCCCTCTCTTACATTTTTGGTGAACCCGATGTAAACCATTTCGGTTCCATTTTGCAATACTAAAAGTTCCTTTCATCTTATTCTAGAAGTGTTGTAGGTGTGAGTGTTGTGAGGCTTTTTCCTTACAACCCAACCTACGACCCCTAGTTGGCATAGTTGAAAGGTTCCAAAGGTGTTGTATAACGAAACCTTAATCGGGTCACTGTCTTATCCTTTGGCCTTTAGGGACTCTATGAGAGTATCGTCTAGTGTGTGTAATGGCCTCCTTCTTGCATCAACCTATCCACCTATGCAACCTGTGGATAGTGGTACTAGTATAATCTTCACTTCACAAGACTTGCCAATGGGTTTTAATAGGGGACCATCTCCTCTCTACATTCCTGTGCGAATCAATGGAAACATCATAGCAGGTGTTCTCATTGATCCGATGTCTCAAGTAAACATCATAACTAAGGATATCATGTTGATGAGCTTCTTACATAAATATGGGTGTGATGCACCTATGAGCACCATTCGCACACACAACGTACTTTCCATGTCCCCTTTGGGTAGTATTGTCCTATCGGTCTTGGTTGGACCTAAATCTGTGAAGCTCCTATTTGACATTATCCCTAGGTCTAAACTCTTTAGAGTGAAGTTTGGTATCCCTTGGTTAGTAGCTATGAATGCGGTGTCCTCGGTCGTGCATAAATATTTAAAATTTATCCATGGGGGTTCTGTACAGGTAATTCATGACACTAGTTATAAATCATTGGTTGCTCATGGTAGCTACTCCTTGGACTACTCTTGGCCTGCACCCGTAGGTCCTCTCCCACCTAGGATGGACCTCCTACACTAAACGTATTAGAATTATAAGAAAGGGCACCTGAGGCCTAAAGTGAGATACCCTTCGTCGCCTTATGTTGTTTCACATAGGGCTTTCCTAAAAGTTGACAGTGATACTGCTAAGGCACATAGGAAGGAAGAAGAGAAGCGGTCTCGAGATCCTCCTTCTTCCTCTTTCGTTATTTATCCTGACACTTCCTCTCGCCCTTCTGAGGCACTGTCAGATTTTGTTTCGCGTTTGCGACAGAATCCTATGGTGCCCGCTTGGAAAAAGCCCAAGCGTCCCGCATTTTAGCTTCTTATTTTGCCTACAGAGTCTAGGCTTGTTCGGTATAATAGGAAGAAAGTTCCCCATGGAAAGTCCTCTTTGTTTCGACCTTTGTGGCCTCCTACCACTCTTTCTCCCAAAGTAGTGAAGGGGAAGAGGCCCAATGTCGAGGAACTTGAGCCGACTCCCCTCGTTGCTTCTCAACCTGCTCCTACTACTCCCATTCAAGAGTTTGTTCCTCCATCAGAAACAACTATAGTGGACACTCCAATGGCTGAGTAGGAGCCTTATGTTCCTTCACAACCTTTTTCCTCCAATTCAAAGAGTCGCAGAAACCACCTTGCGTGTGAGTGTAGGCGCCGGAAAAAGGCTCTCATGGCTTAGTAGGCCTCCTTACAGAGGAAGGGAGAGGAGACGACTGCCTCTGTATCAAGGCCTCCTACCGTGTCCTCCTCTCTTCTCCCCTTTTCTTCCATTCAAACTAGCTCCATATCGCTTTCGGCTTCCACTGCGAGTACGAATGCACCTGACCCTAAAAAGATGCAGATGTTCATTGCTACTTTGATGGAGCCACCTTTTTTGATGTTCATTTTGGATGTCCCGCCTTTCTCGAAGCACGTGGATATGACTAACACCTCAGGTGTATCTACTGCGGTTCTTTCCTCCTCTTCCTCTGCAGCTCTTGTCTCATCTATGGGGAGTTATCCTCCTCTAATGAAGCAAAAGGTGGAGATTGGTCCTTCTAGCAATGGAGGACATAAGAGGAGCCCACCTTCTCCAAAAGGTGGTCCCGCGTTGACTTGTTATGTTCTGGTGATGAAACCAGTCCCAGTTTCCCATGAGTTTATCACCACTCCCGAATCACTCGGTGAGCCTAGCGGTGAATCTTGGGCACAACCTTCCCCATCCATTGAGGTAAAACGTGGCACTCCTATGAAGTACATGTTTAACTCTCTAGATGAGGTTTCGGCCTTGTCGGTGATCTTTGCGAAGTCACTAGCCTTAGCTCCACAAGAGCTCGGTGGAGAGGACCTTGTGGGGCCTTCTTCCTTAGCCTTTGTTGTAGGGGGGGTTGGATGCTTCTCCTCTTAACATCCCACCACTGCAAGCTCATCCTCCTTCCCCCTATGGTGATCTAGAGTGGGAAGTGGATGACCTATTGGTTGATTAGTGTTAGGAGGAGGCCTCATCTTTATCTTTAGATTAGATGTGTGTGTGTGTTGTGATGTGTTCCCCCATGATCATGCTATGTGTGCCTAGATGACCCTTTTCACCCTTGTTGGTGCTTGGATACAGGCATGTTTTTTGTGTCGTAAACCTTCTTCTATTTGTATCATCATTATTCCATGTTTGTGACTTGATTTTCGATAAATTGGGGATCATGCAAAGCATTGGGGGCATTTAATCTTCCCTTCCATGTTGACCCAATCTTTTATTTTTACTTTGTCTTCTCATGCATTCTTCACATGGTCTGATATAGTAGGGGGTTGATGGCAGTTCATTTTATATACTATATATATATATAGCAGTTCTGACCCAAAAATATCAGGCTACCCTTGTGCCCTCTATTTATGTTTTATTTCCATTTTTTCTTTTCCTTTATCTTTCTCTCTTCTTTGCTTGAGTTGTCCCTCTCATATGTGACAATGCCACTTCTTCAACATTTTGATTCTCAAAAAATGGTTTTGTTTCCAACGAATATTTTTCGAGAATCTTCACAAACTTCTTTTCAAGAATCACATTCTTGACTTGAAACCCTAACGAAACATGTTTCCTTCATCACGAGTTCATAAAGAAATAACTTGAGAACCTTCCTCTAAAGTGGGAACAACTTTGACCTTCCCCTCACGTGGGTGAATATTCTTCCTTTCGAATTCCTAGATGAAGTGAACATCTTTCAAAAGGATTTCTTGATGATGAATCAATTAAAAAAATAAAACACCTGCTTTCGAACAACGCGTCCCTTGAGTGGACTCCTTCTATTAGGAATTGTATGCAAAAAAATATCAATTAAATGAAAATAAAGATTAAACAGAGGAATGAAAAACACATCAATAATAATAGCAAGAGACAATATTTAACATGGTTCATCCAAACTTGGGCTACATCCACCAACAAAGAGTCCAATATTATTATCTAGTAAATTGAATCGATTACAACCAATAATCCTTGCAACTCAATACCACTGCAAATGCTAGAATACAATATCAACGGAAACCCTAATCCTTAGCCTTTTATCAAGACTTATGTCGGTTACAAAAATAGGGTTTTTTTATGTCAACCAATAGAAAAATAACACTCGACACATTTATAAAATAATAAAAAACGTGACCCCACAAGGGGCACTACCCCTTGACCTCGTCTTGGGGGCGTTACCCCCAAACCCTTGTTAAATAATTTGGAGGGAAACTGTACCAATAAAAGTGGGGAAAATTTAACCTCTGAGTCTAATTAGGCTCCATATACCAACACCTTCATGTTGGGTTCCCAAGGGACCCCTTTGAAAGTCTTCCAACTTGTTGGCAGTCTACGTGACTGTTTTACTACTTGCCTATGTGGCCACTTTTTGACATGTTCTATCTACAAGTAAACATGTCACTTTATAGGTGCGCCTATGAAGCCACTTTTTGACTTTGCAGAGTCCCCTTCCTTTGGTTTCCTCCATGTGAGAGATCTTGGGGGATACCTCCCTATAGGTCTATAGGCCTATAGGGTGCTTCCTTCTAAGCTTCTTCCATTTAAGAGATCTTGGGGGTGGCTCCCCTACAGGTTGCGGGTCTGTAGGGTGTTTTCTTTGGGTTTCCTCCATGCGAGAGATCTTGGGGGATACCTTCCCTACAGATCTGCGAGTCTGTAGGGTGCTTTCTTGGGTTTCCTTCATGCGAGAGATCTTGAAGGACACCTTCCCTACAGGTCTACAAGTCTATAGGGAACTTTCCTGGCTTCCTCCATGTGAGAGATCTTGGGGGACATTTCCTTGCAGGTGTGTAGGCCTATGAGGTGCTTTCTTCATGGGGCTTCCTTCATGTGAGAGATCTTGGGGGTTTCCTCCTTGCAATTCTGTGGGCCTGTAAGATGCTTTCATTCTTCAACTTCATAGTTTTGTGGGGCTATGAAGTCCTTTTCTTGTCCTGCACTCTCGAGTTCACCAGATCGTGGTCTGCTTCCTTGACAGTTCAGGTATACATTTATAACCTTACTACTTCTTCAATCTACTTTACCAAAGCACTCATCAGTATTCATGCTCACTAAAGTGGGGGAAAAATGTATAGGAGTGAATTTGCAGCACTTATGCAAATTTTCCTTTGTCCTTATTCATTTTAGAAAACCAAATTCGAAGGATAAATTCCACATAAGCTCGCTACCTTCATTCCACTTAGTGGTTGTTTTGTGTGTCGATAGAGGAATAACTATCGAGGATTCCCATGTGGTGCACAGACATCCACACGACATGATTACATCCCTAGCAGATTCCTGCATCTGGAGCCTGCAGAGGTGTTACACTTCTCATTGAAGGTCGATTTGTAATGCCCCCTTCAACTAAATGACCCAAAATATGGCCATTTTCTTCATTCTCTGCTTCAAGTTCACTCCTTCATCCATTTCATCCTCTAAGCTTTCAATCCATCTTCTAAGCACTCAACTTGATCACTCTCCAAGAATTCTAGTATTCAAGTAGTACTCTTGTACTTCATAGCAGAAACAACAAAACTCTGTCAAATCCATAGAGAAAGTGTGGAACAAACACCATTGCAGTAGAGGCTTGAGTCCTCTCATTTTCTCCCCCATCAGCCTTGAGTTCTCTTGGTGGAGGTGGTAAGCTTTCTACTCCTCTCCTCTATGATTTGGTGGGTAGCACCCTACTTTTTTTGTAGTGCTTTTGTGTTCTTTACTTCATTTCTTTCTTTAGCATATATTTCTCCATTATCGCTATCTTGGCTATCCATGGAGGTGGAAACACCTAAACAGGGGTCTGAGTGAGGTAGGCCCCTATATAACCACCCAATGATTTTCCTTGTCATTGTGTGTAGGTGGACGTGCTACTTGGAGTTAGCTAGTGAACGAGTACCTCTATGAGATTATTCTTGCCATCTTAACTCTTGTTTGTTTACTTTATCATATTCGTACATATCTTTCCTACTTCATAGCTTTGTTTTGGACCTTTGGAAATAATTAGCTAGGTCATTAGTCTATTTTCTAGCATTTGACCTTGCCTCTTTAGTCCTCTAATCATACGGACACCAACACACCTAAGAGATGCCAATGTGTCACACTATCATCTCAGAACATTGCTTTTGTCCTCGGGAAAAGAGCCTCCTGAGGCACAGTGTTGAACCTAAAAACTGGCTTACCTAGCCCTATTCTGTGTTTCAAATTTGTAGAGTGATTTAAGGACCTTATAGTCCTCATCATTCTCCTCCTACCTTTCCCAACACCCCTTTAAGCCGAGGTAAGTTAGGGAAGCCTTCTGCTCTTGGCTCTCTGTGACTTGGGGCCTTGAATGTAGTTGGCCCCCCTCTCTTATAATGAGATCAATGTTAAGGTAAGATTTATTATTGTGAATAGTCTTTCAAAAACTAAATTAGTTAAAGTTATGAGTTTGAAGACTACTAAAGAGGTTTGGGATAAGTTAGAAATAATTTATGAAGGATATTTGAAGGTCAAGAAAGAAAAGTTGCAAAACTTGAAGGCACGGTTTGAAATGATCCATATGTCTGAGGATGAAACAACTAAAGGCTACATTTAGAGAATTGATGAATTGGTGAGTGATATGAGAGGTCTTGGTGCAACAGTTAAAGAATCTAAAGTGGTGAAGAAAATTATCAAATCTCTTCCAGATTGTTACAGTGAAAAATTATTTTCCATTGAGGAAATAGTTGATTTTGACAAATATTCTAGAGATCAGTTGATTGGTACTCTGACTACATTTGAAATGAGAAAAATGAAGAAAGGTGCAAAAGTAGAGATTGATTTCAAGGCTGAGAAATTAGAGAAGGTTGAAGATTTAGGTGAAGAATATCTTGATGATCTAGAAGCTAACTTCGCGAGGAAGATGAAAAAGGGCAGCAGTAAGTATCAAGGTAAATTACCTTTCAAATGTTTTAGTTGTAGTGGTGTAGGTCATTACGCTTCTACATGTCCAAAGAGAGCTTTAAAAAATAAGAAAAAATAAAATAAAGGAAAGATGATTAAGAAAGCTTACTATGTGAAAGAAGATGTTGGTACTTTTGATGATGAATCTGATTATGGAGATTTTGATGATAATGAATGTCTATTTTTTTCTACAAAAGAAGAATTTGGTTATGCTAACCCTAAAATTTGTGTGAAGGAAAGTATTTTGGAGAAGAAGGATGAGGTTGAAGGTACTTTGGTATCTTATTTTCATGTCAAAGAAGATAAGAATTACTGGGTTGTGGATAGTGGTTTCTCTAATCATATGACTAGAGATAAAAGTAAGTTTGTTAAACTTGAAAAATATGATGGGGGATTAGTTAAATTTGGAGATGATTTAGGAGCTAATTTTTTTGGAATGGGTTATGTTATGTGTTTTTGCCTCAGCTCAAATGGAGGAGCTGGCTGATTGTTATTTAACGTTAAGTGGAATTGCAGTTTCATGTTCAAATATTGTTTCGCATTATTGTCACTTTTCATTGAACAACAGTTATGCATTTAAAAGAAGAATAGAGTTTCAGAGTGTTTCAGATGTTGCAGATTTAAAAGAAATACAGAATTGAGTACATGAGCAAAATAGCATTTCAGATGCTTTCATTCATTTCGTAAAGAACTCATATTTTTACAAGGCTTCATTTGATTTCACAATCAGAATAATATTACAACATTGCATGAAATGCATTTTCTTTTCAATTGAAAAGCAAATTGAAATCAAAGATCCACACAAGCTGTGGATATAACTGTGACAACACATTTCTAATAGCACATTGCACTATTGAAGATGCAGAAAAGGAAGACACATAAGCAACAGCACAATCATCATTGCCTGATTATCGACGCTTGATGTTGAATGGTGCACCTCGTCATCTCAAGCTTCGTCGACCTGTAAGAGGAAAAGAGGGGTGTCAGTGGCTCTGACTATGATGTAACTTATATGATGCACCTACAATAGTACAAAAAACTATTAGGAATGCATTGAAACAATCAATCAAGTGCAATATGAAAGAAGTGAGCTGAAGGAGAAATAGCAACATCATAATCATCGTGTTCTATTTTTATGCTAACACTATTTGTTTCCTTATGCAGGTATAGGTAAAGTCATGAAGCTGAACATTATTCGAAGACCAAGCATGTGGAGTAAAATGGGCTCCCACAAGGGTAGAGCTCGGCATGCTGCCCTATTCATTAAATGGTCTAGTTTTAAAAGATACTTCATCATATACATCGAATGAAATGAAATACAACTGAAAGAAAAATAGAGAATCCATCAAGTAATGAAACCAAATGTGCATTCATAACGATCAGGGTTGCTTTCTGAAGGCTACAGGTGAACAGTGAGTTTAGTTCACTAAATAAATTCAACTGAGCACAATTACATAAGATATTGTTGAATAGGTTCATGTGTTGTGCTGGTCATAATCATATATATCAGTTTTTATCATGACAGAAAACTGAGCTGAGAAAAGTTTATTTAAAGTGGAACATAAAAATGCATGAAGAGTACCATGTTGCTCAAGAATACAAACATAGACAATGTATTTGAGTATTGAATGAATTTCTAGTCCCAGTTGACTGATAAAATAAATACTGAATCATGAATTGTAATAACAAAGTGATCATTCCAGTATGTTAAGGGGAGAGTAAGTTTTGTCTATCCAGAATGGTGATTCTGAAGCTATCAGTTATGCATATGAACTAGTAAATAGAGGTGATTCATAGTGATGCAATTTTTCATTTTAACAATCTCTACAAAGTTTAAAAGCAGAAGGTGTAAGTTGTTCTGTTAAGGTTAAGGAAGTCAAAAGAACACTGCTGTGCGAACAGTGAGCAAGCATTGATATAATATACACTAAGAGGTATTTCAAGTAGTGAGCTCAATTGGGATCACAATGTTATCATGGAGTTTTGTTATCATTTAGTCTCATGATGCCTAATCATAAAGAAGCACTATTCAATGAAGAGCATTGTTAACAAAGGAACTGTGAAATGGGTTTCAGTTTTTCATTCAAGAGGGGAATTGTGCATGAAACGGTTTTGGGGCTGAAAATACAATGTTGCTTCAAGATGAACAGTCGGTTCCAACTAAACTGATAATACAGATGTCACTGTTCTTGTTAGCAAATGTGAAGTGCAAAGAAAGTTAGCAGCTGAAGACAGTGTTGTTCTAAATGCTAGGATGGTAACCCTCTATGGAGCATAAGATAATGAGTAACCAAAGGCATTTCACTGAATTTAAGAGCATTAAAATACGATGATCATGTTTAGGTTTGAGAAAGACAGCTCAATCATAGTCATCTCAAAAGGATGTCTTTCTCTGACAAGGAGTGACATCGATAATAATTTTGGAGTAGCATGGTCCCCACTACCGTCAAAACAAAAGACAAACAAAGTAATGAAAGATACAGGAATGGGCATCATTTTTTTTAAACATCAAATGCTAATATTGGTTTTTTCTTACAGCTATCTGTGTAAGTGTCTTTCCTGAAAAAATAAATGCATATGAAGCTATTGTGAATCAAACCCTCATAGAAAATGCATACATTGTTCTTTGGAATATGGTATACCCATTTGAGGTTTTGTGCCAAAATGCAAGACTACATGTAATGAATGATGGGTCAAGCCATGAATTGAATTCGGTGAAAATACATAGTTTGGTTATTCTTATGGGGGTTTTTCCGTTCTGAAGGTAAACAAAGACAAACAACAATTACCCATGATGGGGTTTCCAATAAAGCACATAAATTTTCACTAATTTTTGATACCCATATTTCAATTCAGCTTCAAAATATAGAAAATTGTAGTTCCCCTTAGAGATTTCAAATACCCACTTTCAGGGTTAGCTTCAAAGTGCAGAAGAAATAATTACAGTAGTAACCCACGTGAAGTTTTGGATTAAATAGCTAGAATATTCAATAGATGCAAGTTCTGAGTCAGGTTGAGTAACGTAAAGAAGGAGATGCAATTTTGTTCAGCTTTTTGTGATACCCACAAAAAAAAATGCTTTCAAATTGACATAATGGTAGGTTTTATGTTCTGGGTTGAACCCAAAATCCACAAAAAATTCTCTCTACAGTGTGCCTTTGGCACAGCTTGATATGGCCAAAATCCATGAGTAAAAATAAACTATTTAAGTCTCTAGAGAACAAGTGTGTGGCAAAGGAAAATTACCCATTTATTTTTCTGATGGAGCAC